>JBBPBX010001280.1:49042-59522 GCA_038048925.1 Garcialebias charrua
CTCCATGTTTGACATACAGGGATTTGAACCAGGGACTTGCTCACTGAGAGGCAGCGGCTCTACCAGTTGCGCCAGCATGCTAGCTAGAAATAAACTAATGTAAATAAAAATTTAATTTGAGCCCATACTGGCCTATGACTTAAAATTACATACATCATTTTACTGTAATTATATTAAATACATGGGTTAAATGTGTTAATATGCTGAACATTACTATAACTTTTTTGACATACAAAGTATTTAAATGCCAAAACCACCTTATCATGAGCAAGCAGAATGAAGTGTTCTCATATGTTAGAACGACTTCTTTTTCTGGCTGGCTTCATAATTACAATTTCAACGATATCGACAACACAACAGCAAACACACCTACTCTCCCAACACATTACAAACATTTTAGAGCTGTTTTATAGTATTGAGTACCGTACTCTCAATTCTATAAAACATCAATTCAGTTTTGAATTGAGAGCACTCAATTCAAAACTGAACCTGTGAATTGTCAGAATCGAGATGAGGCGGTGCCAGGGAATCCGCTGATTGGACCGTGAACCAGTCAATCGATTCATTCCGACAACGAAACAGTTTGTGTTTCGGACGTCACATGTCACGTGACTTCTTCTGCACCAAAACAGGCTCCGAAGCAGTGGTCTGATGTAATTTTACTGCAGGGTTTGAAGCATGTTTTGAAGCTTTTGTTTCATACTACCATCACTACCTGTCGTCCTGTTCAGCTCAGTATTGCTCGCCTGTAAGTTTTTTGCTGTGTCGTCAGCCTCTGATTTAAGTTTGATACATTGTTTTATTTAAACTCCTGTTCTCTGTGCCTGCCTGCCAATGGGTCTGAAAACCGAGGACTGTGGCATATTTTTAAAAAAATCTCAATTACAGCAAAAATCAGCATTTTGACTTTTACTACAGCTTGTGTTCATTTTGGCTCATTTTGCCAGCATGGGTCACATATACCATGGCATGATGTCAGACCAACAAAATTAAAAGTATATTTTTATTATTATCATAAAATTTCAAGCCAGTGTTTAGAATTTCCAGTAGCCATAATAAATTCAGTTGTATTAAACTCACCCGTAAACACAGCATTTGGAGTGGGATCAGCTGGGTTAAAGTGTTTGTAGACGTTTCCAACCAGAGCTACGATCACCACTAGGTACACGGTCAAAATGTTACGCACCCATCGGTCCAGCACCCAGTTCTCCAGAATGAACCTGAAAAGTCAGAGAGTCAGAGTCAGAGAGAATTTATTGTCATTTGCACCGCATGTAGTACATGTGTTGAAAACGAGATTATGTACACAGGGTCCCAGTTACATCCAACAACAAATGCAAAAGAGAGGAGGAAGCAGAAGTTCAGCCAAAAAAAAAAAAACAGTGAGGGCTGTACTTTTTCATGAATTGTATGTAATTGTATGTATTAATACTGCTGTAGCAATAAAGATCTATTGTTTTCTTAAGACATTTTACTGACGAAAATAAAAGATGGGCAGTAGTTGGTAGAGCTGCTGCCTCTCAGTGAGAAGGTCACTGGTTCAAATCCCGGCCCGGGAACTTTATAGGTGGAGTTTGCATGTTCTTTCTGTGCATACGTGAGTTTTCTCCAGGTACTCTGGTTTCCTCCCACAGACCAAAAACATGCATTAAGTTAGGCTGATTGGTGACTCTAAATTGTCCCTAGATGAGTGTGAGAGTGTGAATGGTTGTTTTTCTCGATGTGTCCATGTGATGGACTTGGAGATCTGTTAGGGTGTACGCCGCCTCTCGTACAGTGACAGCTGGACATGGGCACCACAAATCCCCATGAACAAAAAGGAAGAAGCAGGTAAAAGATGATGGATGGATTGGGGGGGGAGGCGGGGGGAATAAATCCCATTTGCAACAAAAGTCAACTTTTTTTTCCTCCTAAGAATAATATGAAAACGATGCTGGTGAAGATTCATAGACATCCACCCATCCATCCATTATCTTTTACCCATCTCTTCCTTGTGGGGGTCACTGGTGCCCATATCCAGCAGTCACTGTAGCCGTTTTCGCATTGACCGGCCCTCAATGGCCCGGGCCGCCCTGCCCCGCCTTCTAACCCGGGTTCGGCGTGTTCGCATTTTCCTTTTTTTCCCCGGGTCCGCCCTCGTTTTGGAACCATCTCTACCGTGGTTCTGATCGGGCCGGGCTCCCCCGGCCCAGTTTGACGTCATTTACTGCTCACATTTGATTTGTTGTTTGCAGCAGGGGCTGGACTCGTTCTAACAACAACCTCAGCGCGAGGGCTGAATTTCATTCAAATTTAACTACAGAAACCCCTAAAAAAATTTTAGCTGAATTAGTTTTTCTGAGTTTAGTTTTTGTTAATAACTGATTACAAATCAGCTTATGTATCAGCTTATGTTAGAACGTAAATAACACGAAGTGCGCACCCATTTCCGCCTTTCAGCGCGACCTGAATGTCATTAAAATATAACTAATATTGTCTAACTGTTGCGCGCAGCCAGGGTTTTAAAATATAACTAATAATCTCTAACTTCTACGTGCAGCTAGAATGTTAAGAGGGGTGATTCCTATATAGGTAAGGTGGACTCCTAAAAAATCAATCCACCGCTGTGGCTCAGAGAGATCGCGCACTGCTATTACACTCTTTTATCTTGACCCGGAGAAGCGGGTTCGCTTCCCACCTGGTACAAAGTTATTTTACTTTTTTTTTTTATTGGAGTAAATCAAAAGGAGTTTGTTAACCAAACAAACTCCTTTTTATTTAAAAGAAAATGTGAATTAAAAAAAAGGTAAAATAACTTTGTACCAGGTGGGAAGCGAACCCGCTTCCCCGGGTCAAGATAAAAGAGTGTAATAGTAGTGCGCGATCTCTCTGAGCCACAGCGGCGGATTGATTTTTTAGGAGTCCACCTTACCTATATAGGAATCACCCCTCTTAACATTCTAGCTGCACGTAGAAGTTAGAGATTATTAGTTATATTTTAAAACCCTGGCTGTGCGCAACAGTTAGACAATATTAGTTATATTTTAATGACATTCAGGTCGTGCTGAAAGGCGGAAATGGGTGCGCGCTTCGTGTTATTTACGTTCTAACATAAGCTGATTTGTTATCAGTTATTAACAAATATTAAACTCAGGAACACTAATATATATACTCAGCAAACAAATATTTTTTAGCGGCGTCTCCTCTCTTAAAACACTGTAAGCGCGCACACAAGAACACTCCACCCACGTCAAGAGAACACCCCACCCACTTCAAGGCTTGCTCTCCACATAATGCGTAAAGAACGGGGGCGGGCCAGGGCTGGCTCTGGGCCAACCAGGGACGAGCCGAACTGGGGAGGGCCGTGCAATGCGAAAACTGCTTGTGTGAGAGGCGGGGGACACCCTGGACAGGTCTCCAGTCCATCACAGGGGCACATAGAGACAAACGAGACTAACAACCATTCACTCACACCTAGAGACAATTTAGAGTTACCAATCAGTCTAACATGCATGTTTTTGGTCTGTGGGAGGAATCCAGAGAAAACCCACGCATACGCGGAGAGAACATGCAAACCCGACCCAGAAAGGCTAGATACCAGGATTTAATCCGGCAACCTTCTTGCTGAGATGCAAAGGCTCTACCAAATGAGCCACTGTGCCACCTTCTTCGTAGTGTTGTAGTATTTGAGATCGGTCTTGGTCTTGAGACCGGTCTTAAGACCACTTTCTGATGGTCTTGGTCTTGTCTCGGACTCAACTGTATTTGGTCTCGGTCTTGTCTCAGACATTGAGGACTCAGGATTTTATTATAAAACCAGTCAAGGGCACAACTGTGGAAATATCACTAAATTGCCAGAATATTGTCCAGTTTATTTGTTAACATCTTTGTTTTTATTGGATGCAAAACATACTGATTCAAATCCAAGCAATAACATAACTCATTGCTAAATGCATGTTTTTGTTACCGCTGTCAAACCCACCCCCTTTCACTTGCACACGGTTCTGTACCAACAGAACAATACAGACAACAGAACGTACTGTCGCAACCAGGGATGAAAGTAAGCCGTTACGGTCCGGTATAGTCCGGTACTGTGTATCACTAAAACATTCTGCACCGGTACACAGTACTGTACCTGGAAGAGAGGGGAGTGGCTGTCTGCTGTAAAGCCTCATTCAGAACCAGTCACGGTAGGGCTGTGCGATATGACAATATATATCGTGGGGACGATAGAAACGTGTCTATCGTGCTACTTTCCTTCTATCGTCTCTATCGTGATAAATAAGAATAAAAAAATAACTGTCGCAAAGAAGCTTCATATGGGGTTTTGCGAGATGACGGCGCTGCTTTATGTTTGACGCACGCGCGGGTTTGCGACACATGCTTTACGTTGTTAAACTCGAGAGCAACAGAGCCGCAGGCGCATGAAGCCGGTGTCTCAACAAGGAGAAAACAGCTGCACAGGCAGCCCAAGAAGAATAACTTTTACCAAAAAGAGGGGGAAGCTCACCTTGTTAGCTTCCATTATTTCGCTCCGCTGAAACTCTGAGACAAAATGGGTCCAGAGGACACGAACCCAGAGTCCAACCGAGTCCGAACTCGGGTCCAGTTAACCAATACAAAACAGACCAGAGACACAACAGAACCGCAATCAAACGCAACGTTTTCTCTTTTCTGTTTCTTGCTTTGTTTACTCAACTTCAGAGCGGATTTCTTCTTCGTGAGTTTCATTAGCAGCTGTTGTTTTACCGCCACCTGCAGGAATAATTTGGACCAAAGTAGAAAAGGAGTTGTTTGTTTGTTTGTTTGTTTATTCATTTTAGCACCAG
Source organism: Garcialebias charrua (assembly GCA_038048925.1). NCBI lineage: Eukaryota > Metazoa > Chordata > Actinopteri > Cyprinodontiformes > Rivulidae > Garcialebias > Garcialebias charrua. The sequence continues at coordinate 53,851 of JBBPBX010001280.1, forward strand.
ACTCACCTCATCACCAGATGAAGAGCATCTCAGAGTGACCACAGCAGAAGTGAGAGGCAGTCTCAGAAGGATTAATCCTCATAAAGCAACCGGACCAGACAACATCCCAGGGAAAGTTCTGAAGGAATGTGCGGACCAGCTCTGTGAGGTGCTGGCTGACATCTTCACCACCTCACTTGCACTGGAGTCAGTTCCCACCTGCCTGAAGACCGCGACCATCATCCCAGTCCCAAAGAGCTCCACAGTGACTGGTCTGAATGACTATAGACCAGTGGCCCTCACCCCGATAGTCGCTAAATGTTTTGAGAAACTGGTCATGTCCCACATCAAGGCAACCGTCAACATCAACGAGGACCCTCATCAATATGCATACCGCGAGAACCGATCAACAGAGGATGCCATCTCTTCCGTGGTCCACACTGCTCTCACCCACCTGGATCAGAAGGACTCATACGTGCGTCTGCTCTTTGTGGACTTCACATCTGCCTTCAACACCATGATCCCCCAAACTCTGATAGACAAACTATCTACACTTGGACTAAGCCCCTCCATTTGTAACTGGGTACTAGACTTCTTAACAGACAGACCACAGTCCGTGAAGATTCACAACTTCTCCTCCTCCACCATAACCCTCAGCACTGGCTCTCCTCAAGGATGTGTGCTGAGCCCTCTTCTGTTCACTCTGCTCACATATGATTGTACAGCCACACTTCCAGGCTGTCATATTGTTAAGTTTGCAGATGATACAGCGGTGGTGGGATGCATCACAAACAATGATGAGTCCAGCTACAGACAGGAGGTGGAACACCTGGAGAGCTGGTGCAAAGAGAATAATCTTCACATGAATGTGAAGAAGACAAAGGAGATGATTGTGGACTTCAGAAGGAATAAACACACCCACGCCCCACTGAACATAGGTGGATCTGCAGTGGAAGTGGTCTCCAGCTACAAATACTTGGGTGTACACTTGAATGATAACCTCAGCTGGAGCAACAACACCACCAGCCTGATCAAGAAAGGTCATCAGAGACTCTACTTCCTCAGACGGCTGAGACGTGCTGGTCTGAGCAGCCCAGTTCTCACCTCCTTCTACAGGTGTGCAGTGGAGAGCGTCCTGTGCTCCAGCATCAACGTGTGGCATGGAGGCTGCACAGTTGAAGAGAGGAAAGCTCTACAGAGAGTGGTGAAGGCTGCACAGAAGTCTGTTGGAGTCAGTCTCCCCACCATCACAGACATTTACACCTCCAGATGCAGGAAAAGAGCCACCTGCATCATGAAAGACCTCACTCACCCAGCACACTCACTCTTTGCCCCACTCCCCTCAGGACGGAGGTTGAGGAGCATCAAATGTAGAACCACTAGACTGAGGAACAGCTTCTACCCTGAGGCTGTTAGACTCATGAATAAATAAAAATAAAATAAAAATAAACACTGCAAAATATCACATCATGCTGATGCTGATCTGTTTTCTTGTTGCTGTGTTCATCTGTGACCATCTGCTCATACTGACTCATGTTCGTGCTGCTGTTTATAATGTTGTTTTTCCACTATATTAGGGCTTAGTGTATTACTAGTTGATGTTTTTCTTAGTTAATTCTAGATGTTATTACTGTTTTTCTCTTGCATTTGTTGTTGGATGTAACTGGGACCCCGTGTACATAATCTCGTTTTCATCACATGTACCACATGCGGTGCAAATGACAATAAAGACTCTCTGACTCTCTGAAATACAACAATTAACGTATTCATAATGGAAAAAAAATAAAAAATGAAATGAAAGGTAGCAGATGAAGAATAAATCTTATTAAATCTGCTCATCTAATAACAGTTCAAACAATATTTTCTATAATAACAAAATAAGTAAATAACTCAGTCAATTTTCAATTCACATACTGTATATCACAAATTAAATTAGATTCATTTATATTTTTTTTAGCAATTCATTTTTTACCAGTTTCTTAAATACAAGGAATGATTTGGCTTCCTTAACATTTGTCATTTGTCATTAAGTCATTCCATAATCGTACTCCTTGAATTAAGGTAGATCTTAGGTAGATCTAGTTTCTACTTTGGTCCAAATTTCCTTGTTCTTTTTGTTCACATTCTTATAATTGTAACTATCTGTAGTAAAATAATAAAATAAAAAAACTTTGGTCCAAATTTTTCCTGTACACACATACACATCGTGTTGTATATATCGTGATATATATCGTTATCGTGATATAAAAAAGTCCATATCGTGATATATGATTTTTTCCATATCGCCCAGCCCTAAGTCACGGCCGCACTTTGGGTCAGAATAGATTCGCTAGCAATAAGCAGTCTAAAACGTAAATAGCATTTTTTATCATTTCAAATTGTTTCTGCACTGTTTGTGCTATGCTGGAGCCTCAATTCTCTATTGCGTTCAAGTTAGTTTTACGTTGGACGTTGGACATTTTAGCTCCGTGGCTTCAGCGGTATGTTCCTCTCGTTCGATCCAAAGCAAGCAATCTGATGTCAGTCAGCTGCGCTCAGTCTGCCCCTCCTCCGAGACATAATGGTTCGCTAAAGCCTCGGATATAGTCGCGCTTTGGTCCGCAAGCTGGAGCGCGCGTGCTGCGCGCGCACTGTGCATGCGTTTATAGTGTGGCACGGCAGCGCTTGGCAAAGTGCTGTTCTTTTACTGACCAGCAGTTGGCAGTACCCTCTAAAACCTGTGCATATGTTGCAAGAAAGGGTGTAGAAGAAGAAATCTACCGTAGAAGAAGAACTGTTTGAAATCACACAACAAAAACAAATGGCTTTCCGCTCGCTCGGGGAATTTAAAACATTTGAATCACATAAAAAACATTCCTCCATGCGTCGCGACGCCGTTTCCACGACCACAGCGGCGCAGACAGTTGCAGATTCTGGCGTGAAGGCTGTCGGGGAGGTCCCTACCCGACCTGTCAATCAATTCGGCGCGCGCGCTAGGCTTGCGGAGCTTCAAAATTTGGGAGGTGCACGACCACGCGCGAAACCAACGCGCTGGCCAAAGCGCGGGGGCGGGGACTTCGCGATTGCGTCACTTTGGCCGCGCGCCCTATGCGACGCGTCAACTATATCCGAGGCTTTAGGGACCGTCAACAAATTACTGAACCAAACACTCTTCAGAAACAAAAATTATTATCTTTTGCATCATTTGACCCACTGACACAAAATAATGTCAATCTACCGGTACTCTAATAGACCTGACACACAAGACACCATCATTTATTTCTCATTTAAAAAAAATTCTGATTAGTTATTGAACAAAAACCATGATTTTTGAACAAATAAATTATGTAAAATTAGGAAATGCTTTAAAATGAGAAATAAATTAGAGTGTCTCGTCTGTCAGGTCTAGTAGAGTAGTTTGAGAGAGAGAGAGAGAGAGAGAGAGAGAGAGAGAGAGAGAGAGAGAGAGAGAGAGGGAGAGGGAGAGGGAGAGAGAGAGAGAGTCAGAGTCAGAGAGTCTTTATTGTCATTTGCACCGCATGTGGTACATGTGATGAAAACGAGATTATGTACACGGGGTCCCAGTTACATCCAACAACAAATGCAAGAGAAAAACAGTAATAACATCTAGAACTAACTAAGAAAAACATCAACTAGTAATACACTAAGCTTAATATAGTGGGAATAAACAGCAGCACGAACATGAGTTTGTATGAGCAGATGATCACAGATGAACACAAGTTTTGTGTCAGTGGGTCACATGACATGAAAATTATTGTGCAAAAAACACTGAATATCTGATTTCTTTGTTATGTAGCTTTGAAAATTTATAAAAGCTGATCAATTCATTCAAAAGCAAACTTGAAGTTGCAGTATGTAACTTTTATTTAAAAAAATTAAATAAAAGTTACATATGTTTTTTGCATATTGGTTAAAACTGTCACTGTGTCGTGACAGTAGATAAGACAGAGAATCTGTGAAAAGATTGAGCTCCAAGACTTGAGCTCTTGGTCTCGACTTGGTCTCGACCTCCAAAAGTATTGGTCTTGTCTCGATCTCGGTACACTCTGGTCTCAGTCTTGACTTGATTTCGGGTTAGGTGGTCTTGACTACAACACTACGTTTTAGTCATCCCAGACTTGGCTAATCCAAAATAAGGTAAGAATAAAAATAACTAAACAGAATAAAAGATCAGATGTTATGTTTAAAAAAAATTAAGGGTAAAAAATTTGATCGGCTTGTAACTGATTAGTGTGTTGCTCTGCTACTTCTTAAAGTGCGACTAAACCCAAAATTAACTTTTTTTAGCTGATAAACTCCCTAGAATGTGTTTAAAATGTTATCTAGCACTATGGCTGTGTTTATTCTCACATAATTGTGCATATCTGTGTAAATTGGCAATATTTGGCAATATTTGGTCTAAAAATGTGTTTACGGTAGTTCTATGGGTTGAACTGGTGGATTACACCTTAATTTTCTTATTTGTGCAAACGCTCATGTGTGACATGTCTGCTCATGTGTGATGTCACACAGGTGGTTCAAGCAGAGCCAATCCCCTGCAGAGATGAGAAGTGCATACCTTATATGGAAGTGCTGCATTTCACTCCTGACAAGCGGTTTTATTTTTCTTTTCATTTTCATTGTTTTAGGCCTTTGGTTTTGGATGGAATGGGTGGAATAGATAAATACATCTACATGTTTATTCTTTGTTGTTGCTTGGTGTATGTTGTTGGCTAGAGGTTTAATTTGTTTTAGGTTGTTGCAGGTGGAGGCGTGAACAAAAGCACAACTCTACCTCCACCCTTCCTTGTCTCTCGACACGCCCATTTTCAGGGAGATTTTGGAAGGAGGAGTTACCGTCTCAACCTGGGTTTAGTCTCACTTTAAGTGACAACTTACCATCCCACTACTTCTGCAAAAAGGATGCACAGAGAGGCAGTTGCTGCTGTGCTCTTGTCGACACCCCACAGGTGGAGAACCACAGAGAAATTGATCAGAGAGGCAATGTTGGTCCATGTGGTGTAGACGGCCAAACCATTCTGGACCTGAACATACAGACGAGCAGAACATTAATATTCTGAGACACAGCTATGAATCATCACTCTGCCTTACCAGTATTCTGAGACAGGCCAAGTCTTTGCCATGATACGTCTGCAACCATAGTCCATAGTAGTCTGTGGCGTAGCAGGAGCAGAACAAAGCGCAGTAGTTGGTAAATGCTACCAGGATCAACACAACCAGAGATGCCAACATCAATCTGCAAAACAAAAAGAAAAGATAGAAGGACCATATGTCACATCAGCAGTATTGTATTATAGTTTAGAAATAGTTAGGTGTTGATAAGAACTCATAAGAGCTCTGACTGATCTGCAGCTACACTCATTTGCAAAACAAACTGACACATTGTGTGGTTTGACAATGTCATTTTAGTATTGATTATAATATTTTTCAGTTTTTTGAATTAGTAGCACTTCACAGGATCAGACAACTAGTGGAAGCATTACTTCCCACTTTACCAATTTGCTTTCCTTGGGCCACTTTTTCATGGATCACCACCTTGTCGTGGTAGATGAGGTTTTGTGCTCAATGATATAGGAGCTATACTGTCATGGGCAACTGCACATGCTAGGGTCTCCCAAGGCAGATTGGTGACAAGGCAAAGAGTGATTTACAATAGTCTTATGGACATAAGTCAGCAAGGATTGTGTTGTCCC
>JBBPBX010001280.1:59618-94179 GCA_038048925.1 Garcialebias charrua
GTTTCTTGCCTTCTGGAACTATTTTATATGGATATTTTTTTTCTTTTAGTACTGATGGGAAAAGGTTTGGGCAATTCCCTTCATGGCCATAAAAATAAAACACAGCTGATTGCAACTGGTGGGGGAGGGGGAGTGCTAATCTTCTCTTCATATGACCAGAAAAAAAAATTGCATTGTCTTTATTATTTTATGAAAAGGGATTTAAACCATAGGAGCATTACTTTGGAAAAAAATATATTCCTAAGTCTGACCACTGCAGATAGAGAACACCTCACAAGAGCTGCAGACATGGAGATGTCTTAACCCAGCTGCCTTGATAAATCTGTCCACTACAGAGAGTGGTGAAGGCTGCACAGAAGTCTGTGGGAGTCAGTCTCCCCACCATCACAGACATTTACACCTCCAGATGCAGAAAAAGAGCCACCTGCATCATGAAAGACCTCACTCACCCAGCACACTCACTCTTTGCACCACTCCCCTCGGGACGGAGGTTGAGGAGCATCAAATGTAGAACCACTAGACTGAGGAACAGCTTCTACCCTGAGGCTGTCAGACTCATGAATAAATAAATAATAAGAATAAACACTGCAAAATGTCACATCATGTTGATACTGATCTGTTTCTTGTTGCTGCGTTCATCTGTGACCATCTGCTCATAATGACTCATGTTCGTGCTGCTGTTTATAATGATGTTTTTCTACTACATTAGGGCTTAGTGTATTACTAGCTGATGTCTCTCTTAGTTAATCCTAGATGTTATTATTGTTTTTCTCTTGCATTTGTTGTTGGATGTAACTGGGACCCTGTGTACATAATCTCGTTTTCAACACATGTACTACATGCGGTGCAAATGACACTAAATTCTCTCTGACTCTGACTCTCTGACTCTGACTCAGTTTGACCTACTCAGTCTTTCAAATCAGAACACTTGTTCATTTTTATCCTATTTCCATCACATTAACTTCAAGGTCTGAATGTTCAAATGCTTCCGTAAACTCCAACCACTGCAAGCTGACATCGAGGATCAATGAATCTTGACTGTCGTTTATGGCTTTCATGTCATTACACTAAATATTCTAATTCATCTATAGAAAAACAACCAGCGATATACATTAATCATTAATGTTTCTTCACATACAAACAAAAATTTAAAATGTTGGTTTAAAAATATCAACCCAGAAAATCTCTGTTATTCTGAATGAATGAAAAAATATGCTTAAACCTGCACACAACACTACATCAGTCACAGTTCAGGATGGGTTGAATGTTACTGAGCATCACTGAAGTAATAAATGCAAATAGGACATACTCCCTGTCCCACAGCATGAGCCACGTCATGTTCAGCAGCATGTTGCACAGCAAGAACAAGTAGAAACTGTAGGGTAGTAGAGACTGAGCCCAGGATCTGTATGCAGAAATATAAATATCAATTTATCCTGCATGTTGTTCCAGTAAATATTCATAATGACTAAGAGGTTAGCTTACCCTCTGAAGACATATGAAGTGAGGTAAATGACCATCAGAGTGAGCCAGGTATAGATAACACCCCAGATGGAGAAGGTCCAACCAGCTGGAGTGATGTCTGTCTCATAACGGGCAGACACATTGCCAGTACTGAAGTGGAAAGGACCTGGACAAAGAAAGACATTCAGTATTAGAGACACTCAGCACTGGGTAAACAGGGAGTAGCCAGGTTCATCCAATCATGGTTGGATGGAGTTGAGGTTGGGGCATTTTAGCATTTGCTTTCCAAAATAAAATTAATACCGGTTAATATTTTTAAACTAAAATAAAAAATTTAATGAGATAATAATAATAATAATTAATTCAATTTATAACGCACTTTTCATTACTGAAAATCTCAAAGTGCTACACATATATTGAATGCTACACACATTCATAAACCGGTGGCGGCAGACTACCATGCAAGGTGCTTTCCAGTCCTACCGGGAGCAACTCAGGGTTAAGTGTCTTGCCCAAGGACACAACGACACATGGTGCGGGTCCCGGGAGTCGAACCGCCAACTTTCCGATCGGGAGACGACTGCCATTACCACTACACCACAGACTAATTTGGGTCATTATCAAAGCCACAAACCTGTTTTTCTACACCAGTTATATAACTTTTTTTTTTCCCCTTCTTCTTTTGGCTGCTCCCTTCTTCAGGGGTCGTCGCCACAGCGAACTAAGTCGCACCGAAGACGTGGCAATTATTTTTATGCCGGATGTCCTTCCTGATGCAACCACAGACCACCGAGCTACCACAACCCTCTGTGTGGAGCAGAGAGCTGCCATCTATGGCACCCAGGGGAGCAGATGGGGGGATTAAGGGCCTTTCTCAAGTTGTATAAACACTGATTAAATTAAACAGTGAACTGCTGTCATGACCTGCTTCACTTCAAACTAAATGTAGAGGATGGGAGTTCAGACAGTTTTGAATAAACTTTCAGATACTGTACCTGTGCAGAGAGTGGTGAAGGCTGCACAGAAGTCTGTTGGAATCCGTCTCCCCAACATCACAGACATTTACACCTCCAGATGCAGGAAGAGGGCCACCTACATCATGAAGGACCCCACTCACCCAGCACACACACACTCTTTGCCCCGCTCCCCTCAGGAAGGAGGTTGAAGAGCATTAAAGGGCGAGGCATAGCTCCGCGCTAGCGCGAGGCCACGCGGCGCCACGCTGTGCGAGCTCCGCTTGCACAAGCCTTTGAACGCTCGCGCAAACGCGCCAAGCTCAAATTTTACGACCGCTCACGCGCACGCGGTGTCTCACAATAAACTGCCCTGGTGGCGGACTGTTTTGTATGACACACAAATGAATTAAATTCCTCTTCTTTATCGCTGATCGGGCCTTTTCTTTTGTTTTTTTGCCAAAAGTCAAGTGATCGCTTGAAGCGGTCACCATTCACTTCCTCCTCCGATGAGGAGGAATGAATGAACTTGTCACGAGTGAACTAAACTCATGTCCAACGTGGATGCGCAGGTTCTAAACATTTCCTGGTGTGCTTGTCTGCTGTGTGGGTTGAAGGACCAGCGCTCCCTGTTTTAATTTTTAGGACTTTTTTATTAACATATAAACACAGAACAAAGCTGCACAGCCCTCTGCCTTTTCTTCTCAGACCCGACATTCTTCTCAGACCCGACCTGTCAATCAAATCAGTAGGCTGTCAGCAAATGACCAATCAGCGACCTCAATTTGTCCCGTAGCTAAACGCTCCGCCCTGCTTCTGCTCAAATGACATCAAGTATTTGGAGCGAAAACGTTGGAGCCACACGCTGCTTCACGCTGAGCTCTGCTGTGAACCCCCCATGCACAGCACATGCGCGTGGCGCGGCGCTTGCTCCAGCGCTGAGCTTTGCCTCGCCCTTTAGTGTAGAACCACTAAATAAATAAAAATGTCACATTTTTGTCATCTGTGTATGTTTCCCATACTTGACAGACGAAATTGGCCTCTGCATTTAACCCAACCACCACCAGGTGGTGCAGTGAGCAGCCGTGGTCAGCGCTCGGGGAGCTGGGGAAAATAGGTGTGCACTCATAGACACCCCAAGTTGTGCCGTGGCCGGGGTTCGAACCTGGGTCCTTCGGATCCCAAGTCTGATTCCCTAGCCACTACACCATCTCGGCCCCTAGACTGAGGAACAGCTTCTACCCTGAGGCTGTTAGACTCATGAATATCTAACCAGAATAATCACTGTGAAAAATCACATCCTGTTGCTGCTGATCTGTTTCATGTTGCTGTGTTCATGCATGGGTGGTTTATTAGTTCAATGGAAAAGTGGCTGTAAATTCCCACTTTTGTTTGGGCCCATGAACACACCATGCCCTGTTCCCCCGTCTCCACCTTCAGTGTGGCTTGGCTCATTAGTGTTTATAAGCACCGGGTGTGCACGCCAAACATTCATTCTCTAGGGCGTTGGCTGTTTGGTAGTAGAGCAGGTTTTATAGCAGTACGATGCACTTGTCTTACAAGATGAAGCTTATCAACTGGAGCTATTGAATATACCACACCACCTGGACTGGGCCCTCTCATGACTTGGTACACTGTGGACCCCCATGCGTCTTGGATTTTCTGCGACCTGGGCCTACATCATGCAAATACACTCTTTGTCCAAGTGGCTTGCGCTGAACCTTTTCATCATGCCTCACTTTTCTCCTCTGGGCTGCCAACTCCACTCCGCCCCTGGCAGCATCTATGGCCACATTCAGGCGCCTCCTGTGCTCTGCCACCCAGTCACACACTCTGGGTGCCACAGGCTCTGGAAGATGGCCAAGCAGGAAATCCACTGGCAAGTGAGGTTCTTGTCCAAACATGAGGAAGTGGGGTGATTTACCGGTCGACTGATGGGCAGTGGTGTTATAGTGGAAGACAAGCTGTGGGAGGTGTTCTGGCCAATTTGGTTTATCTGGAGGAAGGGAACAAAGCAGGTTGAACATAGTTCCATTAAAGCGTCCGCACTGTCCATTTCCCTGTGGGTGGAAAGGTGTGGTACGGCACTCCAAAACGGTAAAACCAACCAGGACCTTTGCCACCGTAGCTGCTTTTCGATCACGAGTGGGGATGGCTTGGGTGAACTTTGAAAAAACATCCATCATCACCATCACAAGCTCCCTTCCATCACAGGCTGTTTCCAACAGTGTAAAATCAATGGCCAGCAGCTGATTTGGTCTTGAAGCAAGGAGGTGACCCATAGGAGCACGAGCTCTTGGCTGTTTTTTTTTTTAGCAAGAGTACACCTTTCACACTACTGGCACCAGTCCTTTACATCTTTGTCCATCCCTGGCCAGAAACACCTCTGCTTCACCACATAAGTTGTCCTCTCTATCCCTTGGTGGCCATGATGTTGATGAAGCTCCTGTAACACCTCTTATCTTAAGCTCTCTGGGAGAAGTAACTGGAGAACCTCTTCTCCACTATCTGGTCTCCAGCTGTGCCGATACAAGAGGTTCTCCTTCTGGACAATTCGGTCCCACTGTTTTACAAGTCCCCGGGCCCCTGGACCCAGACGCTGGCACCTTCCCGATCTTATGGCAGAGGAACTTGAAGAACTCCGGGCTCGAGTCCAGCAGTTGGAGGCTGATAGGAGCCGTCTGCAACAGGAGCGGGACGCTGCACTAACAAATTCGAATCAACATGATGCTGCACAAGCTGGCCAAAGTACACGTACAGCTCTGGGGAGCATTGGGACAACTGACCGCATCATCTACCTGCCAAGGGAGCAAAGTGTCCAACCTTAAGAGGGACTCATGGTATTGGGGTTGAGGAGTGGGTAGAAGAAGTTTGTACCAGCATGCGAGTCCAGCATGTTGAACCCACAGATCAGGCTGCTTTCATTTTTGACCATCTTGAAGGTGAAGCTCGAGATGAGATTAAATATAGACCATTAGCTGAACGTGAGAATCCAGAAACTGTTTTAACCATTTTGAAAGAACTGTATGGTTGCCAACAGTCTTATGTCTCACTACAAGAGGACTTCTTTTCACAGAGACAGTTAGATGGTGAAACTTTGCAGGAATTTTCCCATTCGTTGTTTTGCTTAATGAACAAGGTTAGAACTAATTCTCCCCATACCATGACTAATGCAGACATTTTACTTTGTGATCAATTTACTCAAAATGTTAGCAAATCTGATCTGCGTAGGGAATTAAAGTGCTACGTTCGTGACAATCCAAGGTGTACATTGCTGGAAGTTAGGGGCCATTACATGGGAGCGTGAGGGTGGGGTGGAAAACAAAAGTAGTGTTGTGCCATCCTCTTGTGTTGTACAACGGGCTAGTGCACCCCTCACCAAATTGAGCCCCCCTCTAGTTCTACTGCCTCACAAATTGCCACTCTTAACAGCAATTGCACAAAAGCAACAGGACCAGTTGAATCAGATCACTCAAGCCCTTGCAGCTATGCAGCAGCCCCCTGTGGTCAGTTCTTCTGGTCCTAGTAGTATGATTTGTCACAGGTGTCAGCAACCAGGTCACATTGCTCGGTACTGTAATGTTCGTTCCCGGTTCAGGTCCCCACGTTTAAGTGGCTCCCCTCAGGTCTAAGCCACCACTAGCCCTCAGCTGTCGGAAAACTAACTCCCCCTAGTGTTAGGAGCCAGACATTAGGAGGGGTAGTTCAGGCTCAGTGGGTCCCCATGTACAGGGGCGTAGGCAAGGGGGATTTGGGGGGTTTGGACGAACCGCCCACTTTGCCTATCGAGTCCCATCTAGGGATTTTATGAGGGGCGGTTCGTTTAAAGGAGAAGTTGACCAGGATAAACCAACATGCCTGAGTAGCTCAGGGGAAATGTGTTGGGTTGCCGTTCCAAACCTTATGGGTTCAATTCCCACATGGTACAACGTTTTTTTTTTAATTCATTCCAGATTAAAAAAACACAAGAAAACTATTTACAAAACAACAAGAAATAAAACAATACATGAAATGAAAGGAAGCAGAAGAAGAAAATAATCTTATTATATCTGCCCCTTCTCAAACAAAATTTGTTTGAGAAGGGGCAAATATAAAAGATTATTTTCTTCTTCTGCTTCCTTTACAGTGTCTGACCTGACTCTTGTATGCTATTAGAGTTTGGGTATTACTTGTTGTGAGGTTCAGAGTGTCATCTTTGGGTTTAGCTCACACAATGTTAAGACAGAAGTCACAGAGTATGGTGCAATATACGTGCTCTCTGACATACTTCAAGTATCGGAAATATCGGCAGGTTGGATAGGAAAATCCGATACGTAAATTATGCTGGTATCAGATGCCGATACCGATACTGGATTGTATCGGCCCCATCCCTACTAAGGACATGTGCCAGTGGGTAGCAGATTGCCACTGCAACTGTTTGAATGTACTGTACCTGTTAGTGGGATTGTGACTTATTAAGATTGATGCTGTTACTATATTATGCTGCCAACTCTGTGCATTTTTTAAAACGTTATACAGTATGCTCTCATGTGGTTGGCATTGTGTTCACCTAGTGCTAGGTGATTTGGAGTTGTGCCAGGTTTGTTGTAGCACTTTAGAAATAGCACTTCAGCACTAGCACTTTAAAACTAGCACCTTAGAACCACCATAGCAAACTTTTTGGTGTGATTATTAGGTTTTAAATGCATATGATAAAGGCTGTTTTTAATATTGTTGGAAGGAATCAATAAAATATATATTTTGTACACCACTTCTGTTTCTGTCATTTGAAGCCAGGCGTACCGCGTACCTGGGTATTTGTAATAGGGAAGCCCTAGACTATCTAGCATTATTTGAAGTCTACCAGTTGGCTTTAGGGTCACATCCTCCGAGTCACAATCCGGGCCTTTTTCTCCCGTGTTACACATGCTCATCTGCTCACATAAACTCATGTTCTTGCTGCTGTTAGATGTATTGTCTTTATTGTTTTTAGGCTATTAGTGCTTAGTGTATTATTTAGTTGATGTTTTTCTTAGTTCATATCTTAGATCTTATTACTGTTTTTCTTTTACATTTTATAGTTGGATGTAACTGGGACCCTGCGTACATAATTTCATTCCACCACATGTACCACATGAGATGCAAACCTGTCTTCCACAGCCTGGAAGAAATCTTTCACATTTTCAGATGCTCCTTCTAACTTTAATGCGCTTGAGGCTTAATCTGCTAATCCAGCACATTGCACACCTGCTCTGCATCAACCGAAAGCTTGTGTCCACCACATTTAGAAAGACTATAGGTGTAATGTTTACACACCTCAGGCCTTTGGTGCACTGGCCAGAGAGACATTGTTTGCAAGGCCCCAGTGTTGTTTTGAAAATATGAATTATTATCTGTGTGAACATTGACTGATGAACTGAACGTGAAAATGTGTGACTGATGAACTGAACGTGAAAATGCATCTACTTTTGCCCAAGTGTTACTTCGATGCTGCATGCTGTAAATAAATTATTGCAGATTAATTCAGTTTGTAGTCTCTTGTGAAATAATGTTGAACATGTCTAAGTTACAGTAACACAACAGATCAACCGAGTTTACGATTATCCGTCACCACATGGGTAAAATATGTGACATTTGTAGTGTTAACAAGAATAAATACAGTTCAAATACAATAAACACAGAAAATGAAAACTTCTTGCAGATATACCCTGATGCATGCTCAATAATCCAGGTAGAAAAATCTAAAAAAGCTAAGTCTGGTCCTCTGGACATTCAAAAGTTGAATGTCCAGAGGACCAGACTTAGCTTTTTTAGATTTTTGCAGATATATTTCACATTAACAATGTGCTAAAATTACATGTTAAGGTGCAATTTTATCTGATATTTGCACAACAAAGTGAGTTTTAGAAAATGTAAGCATGCTTTGCAACTAATGAGAACTAGGACCAATGAAATATCAAACAAAAATTTTGAGAATAAATTCTGATTCCCGAACCACTGAGCCAGAATAAAAAACAAATTAGCAATAGTACCTTTGCTTATTCATCATCATCAACTTTATTCAACAGACTTGTGGTCCACAAAATTAAACATAACACACACAACACATACAGAAAGAATAAATTGTAATCATTGCATAAAAAACCTGCATAAAGTCAGAAAGCAGTGCTTAGCTGCCACTTCCTCATTCTTCAACATATCCCTCCCTCCATATGCTGCACCTAGCTAGGAAATTAGCTGTCAGTGACAACTGATTCAGCAAGACATTTTTGTGCATGTGGCACATAACCACGGCTCAGTCTCCGACGGTGCCTGAGTGAGCCCCACGCATGTCAAGTGGAACCACTGGATTTTGCAGTTCTCATTGTCACAGGCCACCATGTCATCCTTCTCCTCAGGACCTTTGCAAAGGCACCACAAACGTTTTTTTGCTATTTTCTGTTTTTTCCGTTTTGGACCAGATGAGTGTTGCTCTGATAAAGGATTATCACAGGTTGTAGAGGCGGCCGCTCTGGTATAGTGACATGCTACAAGTTCTGGTAAACACACCTTCAAAAAAAACTCCTGTGATTTTGTCAAAAGGGTGGTCCAGAAGGTCACATTGGGAAATACTCGTACAACAACACAGTCTTTCTGTGACCACACCACAAAGTCACAAAAAGCTGACTTGGTCACAAACATCTGCATTTGTACCTGCCTGTAGTATTTGTGTGTTTGCTTCAAGTTTAATTTCCCATCACTTTGATAAAGACAAAAGTTGCTGTCATCTGCACAGGCCTGCATGATGAAGTTGTCGCGGTGCTTAAATGGGCATTTTATTTGCAGACATCCTTTCTCACAACATGAGCAGTGGATGATGCCATCTGGAGATGCACCAACCTCTGGAAATTCTGGATTTATTATAAATCCATTTGTCTAGGTTGAAGGTGTCATGCTGCGATGCTGACAGTTTGACATACGTTTCCCTTGCTTGCTCTTCATGATCGACCCCCCATTTCATGGCAGCTGTGCTTGTTGTTTTTCTGGGGTAGCACACATTGCGCACAGATGACAGAGCTGGTCTGGTGACACTGGAGGACATAACAGCAGAGGCATTAGACTGTGCACAGTCTACTTGTCCCGTGGAACGTAGAATCACCCATGGTTGGAGTGGTGCTTCATTCAGGCGCTGAGAGTGCAGAACCTAGGGGGAAAAATAGAAAATTTCTGCTACATTAATCAACATAAAATTGTAAAATCCATTACCTTCACATCACTACTTTTTCCATAGGTTAGGTTACAAATACAGTATATTCTAAAAACCTAATAAAACTTATAGTAAATAGCCTGTTCTAAAGTAGCAGAAAAGGTATAAATTAATATTATATTGGATGGATGTATGAATGTGTGGATGGATGGATGGCTGGATGTATGAATGTGTGGATGTATGAATGTGTGGATGGATGGATGGCTGGATGTATGAATGTGTGGATGTATGAATGTGTGGATGGATGGATGGCTGGATGAATGTGTGGATGGATGGATGAATGTGTGGATGGATTGATGAATGTGTGGATGGATGTGATGAATGTGTGGATGTATGAATGTGTGGATGGATGGATGGCTGGATGAATGTGTGGATGGATGGATGAATGTGTGGATGGATGGATGAATGTGTGGATGGATGTGTGGATGAATGTGTGGATGTATGAATGTGTGGATGGATGGATGGCTGGATGAATGTGTGGATGGATGGATGAATGTGTGGATGGATTGATGAATGTGTGGATGTATGAATGTGTGGATGGATGGATGGCTGGATGAATGTGTGGATGGATGGATGAATGTGTGGATGGATTGATGAATGTGTGGATGGATGTGAATGTGTGGATGTATGAATGTGTGGATGTATGAATGTGTGGATGGATGGATGGCTGGATGAATGTGTGGATGGATGGATGAATGTGTGGATGGATTGATGAATGTGTGGATGTATGAATGTGTGGATGTATGAATGTGTGGATGGATGGATGGCTGGATGAATGTGTGGATGGATGGATGAATGTGTGGATGGATTGATGAATGTGTGGATGGATGGATGAATGTGTGGATGGATGGATGAATGTGTGGATGGATGGATGAATGTGTGGATGTATGAATGTGTGGATGGATGGATGGCTGGATGAATGTGTGGATGATGGATGAATGTGTGGATGGATTGATGAATGTGTGGATGTATGAATGTGTGGATGGATGGATGGCTGGATGAATGTGTGGATGGATGGATGAATGTGTGGATGGATTGATGAATGTGTGGATGTATGAATGTGTGGATGGATGGATGGCTGGATGAATGTGTGGATGGATTGATGAATGTGTGGATGTATGAATGTGTGGATGGATGGATGGCTGGATGAATGTGTGGATGGATGGATGAATGTGTGGATGGATTGATGAATGTGTGGATGTATGAATGTGTGGATGGATGGATGGCTGGATGAATGTGTGGATGGCTGGATGAATGTGTGGATGGATGGATGAATGTGTGGATGGATTGATGAATGTGTGGATGGATGGATGATGAATGTGTGGATGGATGGATGAATGTGTGGATGGCTGGATGAATGTGTGGATGGATGGATGAATGTGTGGATGGATTGATGAATGTGTGGATGTATGAATGTGTGGATGGATGGATGGCTGGATGAATGTGTGGATGGATGGATGAATGTGTGGATGGATTGATGAATGTGTGGATGTATGAATGTGTGGATGGATGGATGGCTGGATGAATGTGTGGATGGATGGATGAATGTGTGGATGGATTGATGAATGTGTGGATGTATGAATGTGTGGATGGATGGATGGCTGGATGAATGTGTGGATGGATGGATGAATGTGTGGATGGATTGATGAATGTGTGGATGTATGAATGTGTGGATGGATGGATGGCTGGATGAATGTGTGGATGGATGGATGAATGTGTGGATGTATGAATGTGTGGATGGATGGATGAATGTGTGGATGGATGGATGAATGTGTGGATGGATGGATGAATGTGTGGATGGATTGATGAATGTGTGGATGTATGAATGTGTGGATGTATGAATGTGTGGATGGATGGATGGCTGGATGAATGTGTGGATGGATGGATGAATGTGTGGATGGATTGATGAATGTGTGGATGTATGAATGTGTGGATGGATGGATGGCTGGATGAATGTGTGGATGGATGGATGAATGTGTGGATGGATTGATGAATGTGTGGATGGATGGATGAATGTGTGGATGGATGATGAATGTGTGGATGGATGGATGAATGTGTGGATGTATGAATGTGTGGATGGATGGATGGCTGGATGAATGTGTGGATGGATGGATGAATGTGTGGATGGATGGAATGAATGTGTGGATGGATGGATGGCTGATGAATGTGTGGATGGATGGATGAATGTGTGGATGGATTGATGAATGTGTGGATGTATGAATGTGTGGATGTATGAATGTGTGGATGGATGGATGGCTGGATGAATGTGTGGATGGATGGATGAATGTGTGGATGGATTGATGAATGTGTGGATGGATGGATGAATGTGTGGATGGATGGATGGCTGGATGAGTGGATGTATGAATGTGTGGATGGATGGATGGCTGGATGAATGTGTGGATGGATGGATGAATGTGTGGATGGATTGATGAATGTGTGGATGTATGAATGTGTGGATGGATGGATGGCTGGATGAATGTGTGGATGGATGGATGAATGTGTGGATGGATTGATGAATGTGTGGATGTATGAATGTGTGGATGGATGGATGGCTGGATGAATGTGTGGATGGATTGATGAATGTGTGGATGTATGAATGTGTGGATGGATGGATGGCTGGATGAATGTGTGGATGGATGGATGAATGTGTGGATGGATGGATGAATGTGTGGATGTATGAATGTGTGGATGGATGGATGGCTGTATGAATGTGTGGATGGCTGGATGAATGTGTGGATGGATGGATGAATGTGTGGATGGATTGATGAATGTGTGGATGGATGGATGGCTGGATGAATGTGTGGATGGCTGGATGAATGTGTGGATGTATGAATGTGTGGATGGATGGATGGCTGGATGAATGTGTGGATCGATGGATGAATGTGTGGATGGATTGATGAATGTGTGGATGTATGAATGTGTGGATGGATGGATGGCTGGATGAATGTGTGGATGGATGGATGAATGTGTGGATGGATTGATGAATGTGTGGATGTATGAATGTGTGGATGGATGGATGGCTGGATGAATGTGTGGATGGATGGATGAATGTGTGGATGGATTGATGAATGTGTGGATGTATGAATGTGTGGATGGATGGATGGCTGGATGAATGTGTGGATGGATTGATGAATGTGTGGATGTATGAATGTGTGGATGGATGGATGAATGTGTGGATGGATGGATGAATGTGTGGATGGATTGATGAATGTGTGGATGGATTGATGAATGTGTGGATGTATGAATGTGTGGATGGATGGATGGCTGGATGAATGTGTGGATGGATGGATGAATGTGTGGATGGATGGATGAATGTGTGGATGGATGATGAATGTGTGGATGTATGAATGTGTGGATGGATGTGAATGTGTGGATGGATGATGAATGTGTGGATGGATGATGAATGTGTGGATGGATGTGTGGATGGATGGATGAATGTGTGGATGGATGGATGAATGTGTGGATGGATGGATGAATGTGTGGATGGATGTGCAGATGGGTGGGTTAGAACCCATTAGAACAATTTAAAAACTTTGTGGACATCTGTTTTGTAAACAAACCTCCTCAACAAAATCATTACCAATTTTGGAACAAGGGCAGATAAAATAATGTTCTTCATGGCAGCTTATCTTTTTAAGGGGTCACTAGAAAATCTCGGGGTGATTTACTTTGATCCGTTTTTCTAAAAATTGTCTCAAAACGCATTGACAAAAATTAAAAACTCGTCACAGCAGTTTGAGAAGAAAATGGCAGCAGCTGCGACATGTCAACGTCCCTGTGTGTTCACCTACCTTCGTGAGAACAACAGTTTTTTGGTCGTTGACTTGAGAAATCTGCAGGTCCTGCACCATCCATTTGTGAACTGAAGATGACTTTCCAGAGATTTATAATTCCTGAACTGCTCACATGTAGGCACTCAGACCGCACACAAGGTAGCTCATGTCGGGAGCTGCGGTAGCTCGTTGAAATCACCGGTCCACTGACTGTGCTCATCTGGATCTAGCCCAATGGAATCCATTTTTTCAAGATAGCGCTGCTTCGCTTCTTTGTTAAGTTTGTCGGAGTAACGAATCTTGATCTTGAGATTCTCGCGGTCCATGTTTGTTCTTCGTGTGGTGTTTTACGCCATGTTTGTTTTGGTCAAGGATGTCCTAAAACATGGCGGCGTCGCATTCGTCGTGACGTCAGTGCCCAAGCTCTATTCAGCTCAGCACAGAAGATCAACATCATCAGGTCAGGACTCTGAGGTCTACACTCATCTCCAGGCCAGCGGTCACTCTTTCAGGGATGAAGATGTTCACATCCTTGATAGAGAGGAACGATGGTTTGAGAGAGGAGTAAAGGAGGCCATCTTTGTGAAAAGAAACCGTCCATCATTAAACAGAGGTGGAGGCCTCCGGGTTCAACTGTCCCCCTCTTACAATGCTGTTATTGCTAGTATCACTCAGCCCTCTGTGAATAGCAAACAACCATCAGGGTGCTAACGATCCATCGTTAGGCTGATGGTCCTCCTTGATCATGTGAGCAGCTGGTTTCGGCTGTCATCAGCCAACTGGTTGATCCACTGTGAGAGGGTGCTATTTATAAGACTGAGCTGAATACAGCATCTCAGACTGAGGAAGTCCACATTAACCGTGTTTCCATCTATTTTCAATTCGAATTTTGAGCGAATTTTTGAAATTTCGCAAAAATGTAAATAAAAATTAATGCGAATCAGAAGTGTTTCCATCAACTGGCTTGAAGCGAACCCACCAGGCCACGCAAAGCGTCATTACGTCAGCGTCATTACGTCAGCGTTACGCATGTCTACAGTAAACAGGAAGTAACGGTTGAAAACAGGACCCGACCACACATCTCGGCAAAATGGAGAGAATATTTCAGGAATGTGTTGCTATCGGGCAAGTTGTATTTATTCTGTCATGCCAACTAGTTTTAGCGATGTTACAGCGGAAACAGCTGATCAGTCACATACCATACCATACCATACCATTTTATTTATAAAGCACTTTAAACAGGAACAAGTCCACACCAAAGTGCTGGACAAACAAACACGCAACAGGCAACACAGACAATGAAGTACAACACGAAAAACATAAAAACATTGCAGATCATAAATCAAACGATCCAATACAAATCAGCTGGCATTGAAAGCAATGGAGTAGTAGTGAGTTTTTAACCGGGATTTGAAAACCGAGAGGGAGGGGGCCTGTTTGATGAGCAGCGGTAACTCGTTCCAGAGTCTTGGGCCTGCTACAGAGAACGCCCTGTCACCCCTGCGCTTAAGGCGAGTTTCTGGAACTATTAAGAGTACCTGATCCTCTGACCTCAAAGCACGTGGAGGGACATATGGGTGTATCAGATCCGAGAGATAGGCGGGGGCGAGACTGTTCAGCGATTTGTAGACATACATGAGAATTTTGAATTGGATTCGAAGATGAACCGGTAGCCAGTGAAGGGAGGCCAAGACTGGTGTAATGTGCTCTCTTTTGCGTGTGCTGGTTAAAAATCGGGCAGCTGCGTTCTGAACCAGTTGTAATCGTGCAATGGTGGCTTGACTGACGCCAAACAGAAGTGAATTGCAGTAATCAAGCCTAGATGTAATGAATGCGTGAATCACTGTCTCCAGGTTGTTTTTTGATAATATGGGCTTCAGCTTAGACCAGGGGTCACCAACCTTTTTGAAACCGAGAGCTACTTTGTGGGTACGGAGTCATACAAAGGGCACCAGTTTGATAAACTCTTCGGAAATAACAAAGCGTAAATTGAAAAAAATGTATAATAAACATATTTTTAAGAACATATTTTTAAGATAGACATTTTAAAAATATATATGAATACAAAAAAAGAATAACAACTGAATAAAATGAAATTTTAAATGCAGCTTAGTAGTGAGTTGTGCTATTTTTAGAACAGGTCCGGGGCACCTCAAATGGTCCTCGGGGGCACCCGCGGGCCCGCGGGCACCACGTTGGTGACCCCTGGCTTAGACAGACGCCTCAGCTGGAAAAAACATGATTTGACGATCATGTTTACATGACTGTTGAGTTTCATGGAAGGATCCATTATCACTCCCAGATTTTTGACTTTTTGTTTTTCGGACAGGGGTAGAGCAGACAGGTCAATGCAGTGGTTTGAGGTTGTGTCATTGGGAAGGAACAATATGGCTTCAGACTTCTTATCATTGAAGCTTAAGAAATTTAAAGCCATCCAGTCCCTGATGTCAGCCAGGCAGTCGAGCAGAGGTTGAATAGAGCCTGTACCATTTTGTCTTAGGGGGAAGTAGATTTGACAGTCATCAGCGTAGAAGTGGAAAGGTATATTGTGTTTCCGGAAAATAGCACCGAGTGGCAGCAGGTATAAGGAGAACAAGAGAGGACCCAGGATGGACCCCTGCGGAACCCCCCATTTAAGAGCCGCCACTGCAGAAGTAAAATCATTGATGGACACACAAAAAGACCTGTCAGAGAGGTAGGATCTGAACCAGTTTAGGGCTGATCCTGAGATGCCCACCCACTGCTCCAACCTAGCAATGAGGATCTCATGGTCGATGGTGTCGAAAGCGGATGTGAGGTCCAATAGGACAAGCAGCACAGAGTCACCAGTATCTGTGGATAGAAAGATGTCGTTAAAAACCTTCAGTAGGGCAGTCTCAGTGCTGTGGAGGGATTTGAAGCCAGACTGGAATAGCTCGGGGATAGCGTGATCCTCCAGGAAGCACTTTAGTTGGGACTCAACTATTTTCTCTAGAAGTTTAGAAACAAAAGGGAGTCTTTTGTCACATGACGTGAATGTTCGCTACGTCAGAACTGAGTCGGCAAATCTGTTTCCATCTGTCATTTTGCGCATCGGCTCTGATTCGAAAAACCCAAAAACAACCTCAAGCGAGCGTATCAACTTTTTTGAGAATTAGAGGAAGTTAATTCGAATCGTGCCGTTTCCATTCAGCTTTTCTGATGCGATACTTCAAAATGCGCATCAAGAAACCTTGATGGAAACACGGCTTGTGAGAGGGTGCTATTTATAAGACTGAGCTGAATACAGCATCTCAGACTGAGGAAGTCTTTCTACAATTTTTTTGCTTTGTTTTGTTTTTTGAATGTCCAGAGGATCAGACTTTAGCTTTTTTAGATGTGTATTTACATTGTGTGTGCGTGTGTGTGTGTGTGTGTGTGCGTGTGAGGTGAGTGAAGGTCAGGTAGTCCGCTGACATGAGCTCATCTCCGGTTCTGCGAGGCCTCCTCTGTCTGAAGAGCCATCAGCCATGGAGGTCTGGAATAGAAGAGCAGCAGAAAAGGTTACGCACAAAACTGAAAGAGCACAGATAATAGTAACAAGAAATACTTAAAACATAACAAATAAGACACAATTTAGTAATATGATTATATACCTATTGTTTTCCTTTTATTTGTTCTTCCACTTATTTCATCGTTACTCAAAAAACCGCTTTATTCTTCTTTCTATCAGTCTTCCTATTTTCCTCTGCTCTCGTTCACTCTTTTCTACCAGTCTTTGTATTTTTCTTCTCTCTTTAACTCTTCTTTCTATCAGTCTATTTCACTCCTCTCTCCTCTTCTAGTCTTCCAGTTCTCTAATAAACAGAGACATAATATAATCACAATCCCCTCCAAAAATATTAGAACATATAACATACTGAAAATTTACTATTTAACAAAGAAAACAATATTTTTGTTTCAGATACTCCCTTTAGAAGTTGATAAGTTGTAGATGAGAAACTGGGGTTATAATATTATAAATATTAACATTATTGAAAATGATTTAGAGCTCATCACAGCACAGAAACAGCACTGGTGAAAGTTACTTATGATATTCTCATGGCCTCTGACAATGGACAGGTGTCTACACTGGTCCTGTTAGACCTCACAGCTGCATTTCATACAGTTGATCACAATGTTTTATTACACGCCTAAGCCTGAAAGTCTATGTTCACAATTCAATTCAGTTTATTCATATATTTCCTAATCACAACAGAAGTCATCTCAAGGCACTGAACAGAAACATTCATATACTGTATATATAAAAGTAAGTTAACACAATTTATCTGAGGAGCCAGCAGACTGATTTGAGTTTTAATATATTAGCAAAACAACTCATAACTAGCTAAACTAAAGGTCAATGCTTGATTTGGGTCTTCATCTTTAGTTAAACTAAACACATCTCAGCCCTATTTTATTTTTAACCTGGACACAGCTGACAACACTAGAAACATTTCCTACTGCTGCGAACAGAACTTATATCACGGCAGGATCAGCTCAGTTCAAACTAAATAATCCGTTCATACCATCACAGGAGAGCTCCTGTCAGTGTTGACAAACTCGAGAAGCTTCTTCTTCTTCTGTTTTAAAGGCGGCGCGCATGGCTCTTCTTCTTCTTCTTCTGTGTGTAACATCAGTGCTGCAGCGCCGGCGTCACCAGCTTCTACTGTAATAGCGGTTGTTGCGGGCAACTGCACGCGCGAACCTCAAATCGGGGACATTTTCGGGGACAGATTTAGCTGGGGACAGGTCGTCCAAGACGGGGACGTCTGGTCCATAGATATATATCTGTGGTCTGGTCACCCTATTAAAAAGGGGAAGAAAAGTGAGAAACGACACGGACAGGCCCTGTGTTTCCTCTACAGTATGTAGAATGGAGAAAAAGGCCGTGTGCGCCCCCTCCTGGACATATACGTATAAATGAATAAGTCTGTGTTGCAGTACAAATGTCCACTCTGGAGGTAAAACACTCACCGAGTTCACGCTCCACGCAGCCTCGATGTGGAAACAAAAGCTGAAAGCGGAAGAGCGGAATATGACATCATGCAGCCGTTTGATTTCCCATCATGCATCACGTTTTTCAACAACTAAAACAGCTAAAAATATTTAAAAACAAGAAAGTAAGCTGTGCAAAAGTATTCAGCCTTTCTGTTTTTTTTTTAGGCTATACATGTATTGAATTTTGAAGCCAGAAAATTTTCCACATTGCAACCGTGAGTGAAAACCGTATTCTTTCAGACCCACATAAAAAGCGATGATAGTCATTGAAGTTTGGGTTGAGATGGCAGATAGTAGCCATCTCAACTCGGGTCAGCCTAGATGCCTCTGTGAGCCTTCATGAGGTAAGTATAAAGGCCATTTATCAATAAAAAAAAGAAGGTATAAAAAATGTATTATAAAAAGGTATTAAAAAAAAGGTATAAAGGCCAAGTATAAGTATAAAGGCCATTTATCAATAAAAAAAAAGGTATAAAGGCCAAGTACAGTATAAGTATAAAGGCCATTTATCAATAAAAAAAGAAGGTATAAAAAAGGTATTAAAAAAAGGTATAAAGGCCAAGTATAAGTATAAAGGCCATTTATCAATAAAAAAAGGTATAAAAAAGGTATAAAGGCCAAGTATAAGTATAAAGGCCATTTATCAATAAAAGAAGGTATGAGGCCTATACTTACCTATAGGTGGACAATGGTAATCAGATGCATTAACATGCAGCAGGAGGAACACGATACACCGTCTCAACTGTTTTTGTGTGGTTTTTTCATACACAATACACTTTTTTTATAACCAAAAAATTTATAATTCTAATTTATAATCACATAAACTGTGCACAGTTACTCTTTTATTATAATACATTTGCACAGCTTCGTTCATAAATCAGACTCGTTGACTGTTATTGTGCACTGGTGTTGTTAGCCCATATTAGCTCAAGTTTTCCTGTCAGTGAACGCTCTCCCAAGATGGAACAGCGGCAGAGCAGCCGACTCATAACCCAGAGGTTGTGGGATCGATTCTGATCAATGCCATTTTGTGGGACATACATTAATGACAACACACAGCATTTAATATTATTATTATCTAAAGTGACTAAAATCAGTTAATATTTTATGTAGAAAAGGTATTTATATTTATTTACTTGTATGTAAATGCAAAACCGGAGCCCTCTACGTCTCCTTAACCCTTGGATGCATGAACGACCAATACCTACATTCTTCCACGAGTGGGGTCAAAAATGACCCCAATTAGAATCAATGGGGTTTTGCAATGAATTTAAATTATGTCTTTAATTTTGGTTAAAGGCAGTTATATTTATTATATTTGGGTCAACAAAAGACTGATTTTACATTTAATATGGCTAATCATAACTTTTTATAACTTTTTTCACACGAAATAACGTCAAAAATCTTCAAAAATTATTGCTAGAATGTCCATCTGTCTGAAGGACAAAAATGAGAATGAACATACAACCAGAACACTGTACACTCACATGTGCCCACACAAACATATTTTCTCTATTCACTGTGTGAATTCACTGTGTATAGCGGCAAAAACAAAAATTTTTGCTGCACAAACCAGCACAAACGCCACCACTTTTGTTTGATTTCGAGAAGGTGGGGGGGCCAACTTCACTCAGGTTACACAGGGTCACAGTTACATCCAACAACAAAATGTAAGAGAAAAACAGTAATAACATCTAGGATTTGAACTAAGAAAAACATCCAACTAGAAATACACTAAGCCCTAGAGTAATAGAAAAACATAATTACAAACAGCAGCACGAACATGAGTCATTATGAGCAGATGGTCACAGATGAACACAGCAACAAGAAAACAGATCAGCATGATGTGATATTTCACAGTGATTATTCTTATTATTTATTTATTCATGAGTCTAACAGCCTCAGGGTAGAAGCTGTTCCTCAGTCTAGTGGTTCTGTAGGAGGCGGTGAAGAGACGACACAGGAGACGGGATGTAGATCTTCACTTTTAATCAACTCCTACTAAACTGGCGGGAAGCACCCAACACCGCCTTATACTGTATATCCAATACCACATCCGGTCCTCCGGCTTTTCACAATAAAACATCCTGTAATGCCTTCGGTCCACTGGGTGTGAGTAGAGCCCCCTAGTGGTCCACCACACACGCCCCCCCAGAACACCCAGTAAGGTCCATCACTAGTCCCGCATTTTAGGTTTGATCAAACGACCAGAACGGCTGAACCTGGGCCCTGCAGAACCAGTCTGATGAAGCGGAGGGCTACGAGGAGGGTCTGCAGAAGATTCGGGCTCCAATGGACGTTGAGAGTCTCTGGAAGAAGGACCGCAGTCCGTTAGCAATGTGGATGGAGGTCTGCCCCTGCGAGGAGCCTGGGCCGTAACAACCTGATCATCTGACACAACATGAGCTGGTTTAAGCCTATCGATACAGACAGTCTCAGTACGACCCCCTAAATCTAAAAGGAAGTGTTTCGGACCTGGTTGAAGAACCCGAAACGGTCCATCATACAAAGGCTGTAGTGGTGTCCTGTGTGCATTGTGTTTGACAAAAACAAATTTAGAGGACTCCAGACTCTTAGGGACAAACGACTGCGGTAAACAATGGTGTACCGGGCCGGGGACACGAAAAGGGGCCTCCTGAGGTGAAAAATGTGGCAACGGTGGGGCGAATTGTGGTGAGGGTACCTCAGGTAAAAACTCACCGGGGACGCGCACAGGCTGACCGTAAACCAGTTCAGCCGGGGAAGAGCTCAGGTCTTCTTTGGTTGCGGTACGTAACCCCAACAAAACCCAGGGAAGACGGTCAATCCAGTTGTCACCGGTCAATGCAGCACGCAGTGCAGCTTTCAATGACCTGTGAAACCGTTCACACAAACCATTAGCTTGGGGGTTGTAAGCGGTGGTCCTGTGAACGTTAGTCCCCAGACCCTTGGCCATGGTAGACCAAAGTTCAGAAACAAACTGCGGGCCCCTGTCCGATGTAATGTCTGAAGGGGGGCCAAAACGCGCCACCCAGGTAGACAAAAATGCCCGGGCCACCACTGCAGATGTCGTGGATGTCAGAGGAACCACCTCAGGCCACCTGGTGGTCCGGTCTATTATAGTCAGCAGATGAGTAAAACCCTGTGATGGAGGCAGAGGGCCCACCAGGTCTACGTGCACATGATCAAACCGCCGACCTGGGATGGAGAAGGGTTCCAAAGGTGCTTTGGTGTGTCTGTTAACCTTAGCACGCTGGCATGGGACACACGCTGCTGCCCACTCCTTAACCGCTTTACGCAGACCGGGCCAAACAAACTTTGCACTGACCAGTTTCACCGAGGCTCTAACACCTGGGTGAGAAAGGGAATGTAAGGAGTCAAAAACGCGGCGTCGCCATGAAACTGGAACCAGGGGGCGGGGCCTGCCAGTAGAAACATCACAGAGCAGGAGAGGCCCTCCGTCATTCACCTGCCGTTCCTCCAACTCGAGGCCTGTGGGCCCGGACTGGAGCTCGAGTATTTCTGCGTCGCTACGTTGGTCCGTAGCCATAGCAGAAAAATCTATGCCAACGCATACAGGAGAGATCAGCACCCGAGAGAGACAGTCAGCCACCACGTTGGATTTTCCAGCCACATGCTGAATGTCTGTAGTAAATTCAGACACCGCTGCGAGGTGGCGTTGCTGGCGAGCAGACCAGGGGGCTCATGTATCAACCGTGCGCACGCACAAAAACATTGCGCACGTCACTTTCCACGCAAAGTGGCGTATGTATCAAATCTGATATGAACGGGAATATCTGCGCATCCACGTACAAATCCACGGCTGCTCCCCTGCTTGCGTACGCACGTTTCTGTGGTTATATTTCCTTTGGCGACACTTACAGGTTATTCAGAGAAACTGTGTCCATGATATGAAAATAATCATAAATCCCACCAAACACACATGATTAACAATTATTACATCCACATGGACGCAATTAGATGAGTGGATATAAAAGCATGCGCCAAATAGTGGCAACGATATTGACAACAATGAGATGTGATTTCTTTAAATAAGAAGTTAACCAAGCTGTACCAACACGCCTACGTTTAGGTCAGTGTGTAGCGCGGTTGCCTTTAGTTCCAAAGGTCATGAGTTCGAATCTCGCATGGTACAACGTTTCTCTTTTTTTTTTTCGTTCCAGATTTAAATACACATGAAAACTATTTACAAAACAAGAAATCGTCTGCTTCCTTTCATTTCATGTATTGTTCTATTTCTTGTTGTTTTATTAAATAGTTTTCCTGTGTTCTTTAAATCTGGAATGAAAAAAAAAACGTTGTACCAAGGGGGAGTCGATCTCACGACCTTTGGGACGAAGGGCGGGCGCGCTCACCACTAACCTATACAGGCATGTTAGAGCAGATGGGTCAACTTCTTGTTTAAAAGTGGATGGTATGTTTTGCGCTAGGCGTGCCGAATAAAACCTTTTTCCGTGCTTCTCTGCCTCACTCAGAAGTGATTCCTGTTCACAGTCCGTGAAGTTCCTCTTTTTTCCACGTTCCGACATGATTTGCAATGGAGCAGAGACGACATTCCTGTCGTGCATGGCATATTTGAATGACTTTGCATATTCATACGGAGGCGTGTCAAAGGCGGAGTCGGCCACTCTCTCATGTGCGCTCAGTTCCACGTTCATCGTGATGTACAAAAGGAATGTGCGTGGATTCAGGTGTACGCAGGGTTTGATAAATCTGGATTTTTTTGTGCGTAGACACTTTTCTGGATTTGTCCGTACGTCACTTTTCAGTAAGAAATCCACGCAAGTCTTTGTACATGAGGCCCCAGGGGTCAGAAATTTTTGACATCGCAAACACCAAGGGTTTGTGGTCAACATATGCAGTGAACCGGCGGCCCTCCAGGAAAAACCTGAAATGGCGTGTGGCCAGGTAAAGCGCCAGCAACTCTCTGTCAAAAACACTGTATTTCAGCTCATTGTCCCGTAGCGTACGGCTGAAAAATGCAAGCGGCTGCCAAACCCCGGAAACCTGCTGTTCTAACACAGCCCCCACCGCAA
The DNA here is from genome assembly GCA_038048925.1 of Garcialebias charrua. Classification (NCBI taxonomy): domain Eukaryota; kingdom Metazoa; phylum Chordata; class Actinopteri; order Cyprinodontiformes; family Rivulidae; genus Garcialebias; species Garcialebias charrua. The sequence goes on from JBBPBX010001280.1 coordinate 83,068, forward strand.
CATCAGATGCGTCGGTTGTTAAAGCTATTTGCGCCGCTGGGGATGGATGGGCCAAAAGGGCAGCAGTGGCCAGTGCAGCTTTAGCATCACCAAATGCCTGTAGGCGTTCTGGTGTCCAGTCAACACTGTCGTTGGGCTTTTTCTTTTTCAGCGCTCCATAGAGCGGTCGCAGCAGTTGTGCTGCCCCGGGGAGGAAACGGTTATAGAAGTTAACCATTCCCAAAAATTCTTGTAGCGCTTTAACAGACTGGGGCTGTGGGAAATCAGACACCGCCTGCACCTTGTTTGGTAATGGGACAGCACCACTTGCAGAAATGCGGTGGCCCAAAAAGTCAATGACTGGCAGTCCAAACTGGCATTTCGCTGTATTTACAATCAGGCCATGTGCTGCCAGGCGCTGAAAAACCTCACGGAGGTGGGACATGTGCTGCTCAGCCGAGCTGCTAGCCACCAGGACGTCATCCAGGTACACAAATACGAAGGACAGACCCCTTAGGACTGAATCCATCAACCGCTGAAATGTTTGTGCTGCACCTTTAAGACCAAAAGGCATGCGCAAAAACTCAAACAGGCCGAAAGGCGTGATAACAGCGGTCTTAGGGACATCCTCCACATGCACAGGAACCTGGTGGTACCCCCGTACTAAATCTACTTTAGAAAAAATGGAGGTCCCAGCCAGGTGCACTGAAAAATCCTGGATGTGGGGGATGGGATAACGATCGTTCTCTGTGATGTTATTAAGGCGGCGGAAATCCCCACATGGACGCCATTTGCCGTCTGCTTTGGGCACCATGTGCAGGGGGGAGGCCCACGGACTGTTTGAGCGCTGCACGATGCCTAAACGCTCCATGTTAGCAAACTCTTCCTGTGCTATTGCTAGCTTAGTAGCATCGAGGCGGCGTGCACGTGCGAACACCGGGGGGCCCGTTGTGGGAATATAATGTTCGACCCCATGTTTTGTGTTTGTGTTTGCAAAATCAGGAACAGTCAGCGAGGGGAAGTCAGACAATAAACGCTGAAACACATTACCCGAAGCTAAAAAGTTAGCATGCATTAAAGGCCCAGCTCCTCGCGTCTCACAAGGCAGTGACGAAAAAGACACAGCATCGATTAAACGCCTGTTAGCTACATCAACAAGGAGTCCATGAGCACAAAGAAAATCAGCCCCTAAAATAGGGACTGAGCTAGCAGCTACCACAAAGTTCCACTGGAAGTCCCGTTCATGGAAACACACAGTCACCAACCTTTCGCCAAACGTCTTGATGGGATAGCCGTTAGCCGCGGTTAGCTGCGGCCCGCAGCCTTCTGCCAACCTGTCGGAGCCAGTCGGGGGAACGAGGCTCTTCTGCGAGCCAGAGTCCACCAGGAACCGCCTCCCCGACCTCGAGTCTTCAATGAAAAGCAGCCTTTCCTTGTCGCCAACGGCCGCGACTGCTAGCGGGCGCTGGCGTTCTCGTTTCCCTGCGGCTTGAAGCTGCACGGCGGGATGCATCACCGTGCTTTGTCGCCAAAACGCTGGTGGTAGAAACAAAAGGCGGCTCCTGACCGCCTGCGGGTAGCGACTCCTGCTACGACCGATGGCTCGTCCGGCGCTGAGGGCGTTGCTTGAAGCTGAGGTGCTGCTGGAGATCCGGGGACCGCCGCCTGGACCGCGAAAGTCCTCGCAGCCAGCAGGATGCGGTCGGCTTCGCGGGCCAGCGAGCGGTAATCCTTCTGCTGCAGAAACGAGGAGTTGGCCAGGGCGGTGCGCACTGGAGCCGGCGGAGGAAGAGGTGGAGGAAGAGAAACTCACAGTCTGCTGATCCCCTCAAAGACAACATGCCTTCCATGAGCTCGAGAGCTGTGCCGTCGCCCAAATCGGAGAGGGAAAACAGTTTCTCGGCGCGCTCCGCGTCTGAGAGTGTGTAACGCTGCAGAAGGAGTTCTTTGAGGGCGTCGTATTTTCCTTGTGCAGGAGGGTCTTGTAGCAGGCTCATTACCCGCTGGGTGGACAATGGGTCCAGTGAAGCGACCACATGGTGGTATTTGGTGTCGTCTGCAGATATCCCGCGAAGAGCAAACTGTGATTCGATGTGGGCGAACCACGACTGAGGTGCGTGCAGCCAGAAGTCCGGGATTTTAACGGCCACCGCAAAAGCGAGTGGGGCCGCCGGTGGAGGTTCCACAACCGCGGACAGCTGAAGAGAGCTGGCTTGACCTTCAGATGTCGTCATATTCAATTCACAAGGGTCACCAGTGTAGGAGGCGGTGAAGAGACGACACAGGAGACGGGATGTAGATCTTCACTTTTAATCAACTCCTACTAAACTGGCGGGAAGCACCCAACACCGCCTTATATATCCAATACCACATCCGGTCCTCCGGCTTTTCACAATAAAACATTCTGTAATGCCTTCGGTCCACTGGGTGTGAGTAGAGCCCCCTAGTGGTCCACCACAGTTCTACATTTGATGCTCCTCAACCTCCATCCTGAGGGGAGTGGGGCAAAGAGTGTGTGTGCTGGGTGAGTGGGGTCTTTCATGATGCAGGTGGCTCTTTTCCTGCATCTTGAAGTGTAAATGTCTGTGATGGTGGGGAGACTGACTCCAACAGACCTCTGTGCAGCCTTCACCACTCTCTGCAGAGCTTTTCTTTCTGCAACTGTGCAGCCCCCATGCCACACGTTGATGCTGGAGCACAGGATGCTCTCCACTGCACACCTGTAGAAGGAGGTGAGGACTGGGCTACTCAGACCAGCTCGTCTCAGCCTTCTGAGGAAGTAGAGTCTCTGATGACCTTTCTTGATCAGGCTGGTGGTGTTGTTGGTCCAGCTGAGATTATCATTCAAGTGTACCCCCAAGTACTTGTAGCTGGAGACCACTTCCACCACTGATCCACCTATGTTCAGTGGGGTGTGGGTTTGTTTGTTCCTTCTGAAGTCCACAATCATCTCCTTTGTCTTCTTCACATTCATGTGAAGGTTATTCTCTTTGCACCAGCTCTCCAGGTGTTCCACCTCCTGCCTGTAGCTGGACTCATCATTGTTTGTGATGCATCCCACCACCGCTGTATCATCTGCAAACTTTACAATATGACAACCTGGATGGGTAGCTGCACAATCATATGTGAGCAGAGTGAACAGAAGGGGGCTCAACACACATCCTTGAGGAGAGCCAGTGCTGAGGGTAATGGTGGAGGAGGAGAAGTTGTGGATCTTCACGGACTGAGGTCTGTTTATTAAGAAGTCTAGTACCCAGTTACAAATGGAGGGGCTTAGTCCAAGTGTGGATAGTTTGTCCATCAGAGTTTGGGGGATCATGGTGTTGAAGGCAGATGTGAAGTCCACAAAGAGCATACGGACGTAGGAGTCCTTCTGATCCAGGTGGGTGAGAGCAGTGTGGACCACGGAAGAGATGGCGTCCTCTGTTGATCGGTTCTCACGGTAAGCATACTGATGAGGGTCCTCGTTGATGTTGACGGTTGTTTTGATGTGGGTCATGACCAGTTTTTCGAAGCATTTTGCGACTATCGGGGTGAGGGCCACCGGCCGATAGTCGTTCAGACCAGTCACTGTGGAGCTTTTTGGGACTGGAATGATGGTGGCGGTCTTCAGGCAGGTGGGGACTGTTTCCAGAGCAAGTGAGGTGTTGAAGATGTCAGCCAGCACCTCACAGAGCAGGGGCCTCATGTATCAACGGTGCGTACGCACAAAAACCTTGCGTACGCCATTTTCCACGCAAAACTCCGTATGTATAACAGAACTGAACGTGGAAATGTGCGCAGCCTCACGCCAACTCCAGGGCTGGCGTACGCACGTTTCTGTGGTTTTGGTTCCATTGGCGACACTCAGAGGTGATTCTGAGAAACTGTTCATGATGTGAAAATCATTATTGTTCACACCAAACACACATGATTAACAATTATTACATCCACATGGACACAATTAGATGAGTGGATACAAAAGCATGCGCAAAATAGTGGCAACAATATTGACAACAATGGCCTTAGCTTTAATTATTCTTTTTTCATCCTTATAATCTCTTATGCGCATGGAACCTGTGCGCCCCCACATGTCGCCCTGTCTTTGAAGTTCCATTACTAGTCAGTGCTTCAAGTGATCAACTTTCTGTTAATGGCTGGTTAAAATGCAGTTTCAGAGCAGTCTACCAAGCCCTTGTTTGTTTCTGTGTGTATAGCGGTTCTGCAAATAAACACGTGCGTAAAGTGTGGAATGCGTCCGCCTTTCACCAGCGCACTGCTGCGTTCATTAACACAAAGTAACCCAAAAGCGCCGCATTACGAACTGATAAGCATCTGACTCTGCCCATTTGTAATTTATTATTTTTATTTCACAGGGGACCGTGGTTACCCACTAAAAACATGGCTCATGACTCCTCTCGCCAACCCCCACACTGAGCAAGAGCGGAGGTTTAATGACGTCCATTCCCGCAGCCGGTCAGTCATCGAGAGGACAATTGGCCTGCTAAAGGGACGGTGGCGCTGTCTGGACAGGACTGGAGGTCTGCTGCTCTATAGTCCTGTAAAAGTGTGCCGCATTGTGATGGCATGTGGCGTCCTCCACAATTTGGCACACGGACTTGACATACCACAGCCTGACATACGCTTGCCCCCACCAGAGGAACCAGAACCTGCACCCCTCAATGTACATCCCACCCAGGTAGCTATTAGGGCCCGGCAAAATGTGATAGCAAATATATAAAACAGGCAAGTACACATTATCACTTAATCAGTGCATTGAATGTCCTGTTAATGTCTGCGAGGACTCCGATCAGTTGGTCCAGGCGGTCATTGATGCCATTAATGCCGGAAACTATTTCCTGCTGTGTCTGCAGGACAGCTGTCATCAGAACACGGCCAGTAGGACAGACATCAGCTGCTGGCAGGTGGGGTGTGCTGGATGTGCCCGTGGTGCCAGACGTTCCAGGGACACTGGAAGAGCATCCAAAGTCTGAGGCAGAAGACTGTGTGTCTTCTGTTTCATTCTCTGATGGCAAAATAAAATGTGTACTGTACATGTAAAAATATATATATAAAAAAATCCCATGACTGAAGACTTTTTATTCTTATAGTCACCAGTATGAAAACAAGATATTTTATGGCATTTAGAATTAACACTGACTTATTTACTTACTTTGTGTACAATCCGAATCCCCCACATGCGGAGCCACTACACCTGTGAGGGCCGTGTCACCCACAATACTGGCAACCCTCTGGTCAAATGGAGTGATGTCGTCATCTCCTGTCCCCCCGCCTGTTTTCGTCACACTCTGGCGATGGGCAGCTGTCCTCCGTTTCACATCCACCTTAATATCTGACCACTTTTTTTTTAGTTCTGCCAGTGTTCGCTGCTCTGACCTCACTGCATTAACAGCTTCCCACAGACTTGTCTCACTCACGCCTTTTGCGCTTAGCTGTAACGCCAGAGGACAACGTGCCAAACAAAACTTTTTTCCGTGCCTCTACCTCACTCAGAAGTGTCTCCAGTTCATGTTGGCCCTTATAAAAAAGGACAATTATAAGAAAAGAGATGACTAGTTGAAACCAGTGCGTCTTTACTTACTCTTGTATTAAATGTAAAGAGCCGAACGTCAAAAGCAAAACACAGAAATATTTCCTTATACAACTCTTAACCTTTCTAAATACAAGTAAACACCACATTTCTTTTAGAGAAAATCAAGTATTTCACATTACAGTTACTCAACAATATCTAAACATTTTACTTTGAATTAATGTTGTTACCTTACTGTCAGAAGTAAATTAATAAAGAGAAAAATAGGAATATCAAAATGATGAAGAACAGTACATTACTTGTACTTCATAAAAATTACAATTATAAATATTTCCTTATACAACTCTTAACCTTTCTAAATACAAGTAAACACCACATTTCTTTTAGAGAAAATCAAGTATTTCACATTACAGTTACTCAACAATATCTAAACATTTTACTTTGAATTAATGTTGTTACCTTACTGTCAGAAGTAAATTAATAAAGAGAAAAATAGGAATATCAAAATGATGAAGAACAGTACATTACTTGTACTTCATAAAAATTACAATTATCCTCATTTAAGCTAATCAACCAACTGCCGAACAGAAGAGGTTGCTAACGGCTTATTAACGTTAGCAACAGAGCTAAGTAGCTAGCCAAACACTCTTCACACATTACATTAAAACAAGATAACTAATACGTGACACAAAACAAACTAAACATATACAAACTCGCACATACAGGGCTAGCATTCACTCATATCATTTTCCTGAAAGTTTAATCTAACTTCTTACCTTATAAAAAAGGACAATTATAAGAAAAGAGATGACTAGTTGAAACCAGTGCGTCTTTACTTACTCTTGTATTAAATGTAAAGAGCGCACGAGTCCCCCTAGTGGACTCTTTTGACTATTGCGCCAACGCACCATTCTTTCAAAGGCCCCACTACATTCCATGCACACACCAAATCAAGCTAAATTAATGCAGATAATCAAACAATTGGATCTAATATGAACACGGTCAAATGAATATCATACCCTGTAACATTCACAGTCCGTGAAGTTCCTCTTTTTTCCACGTTTCGACATGATTTGCAATAGAGCAAAGACGACATTCCTCTGGTGCAGGGCATATTTAAATGAATTTGCATATTTATATGGAGGCATGTCAAAGGCGGAGTCGGCCACTCTCTCATGTGCGCTCAATTCCACGTTGATTGTGATGTACAAAAGCAATGTGCATGGATTCCGCCGTACGCACAGTTTGATACATCTGGATTTTTTTGTGCGTACGCCGTTTTTTGGATTTGACCGTATGTCACGTTTCAGTAAGAAGTCCACGCAAGTCTTTGTACATTGGGCCCCAGGTCCGCACATTCCTTCAGAACTTTCCCGGGGATGTTGTCCGGTCCAGTTGCTTTATGAGGGCTGATCCTTCTGAGACTACTCCTCACTTCTGTTGCGGTCATGCTGAGATGCTCTTCATCTGGTGATGAGGTGAGTCTGGTGCTGGATGGTCTATTTGGGTCTTCAAACCGTGCATAAAACTTGTTGAGGGCATCAGGCAGAGATGGGTCTTTGGGGCATTGTTTGCTCCTGCCTTTATAATCAGTTATGCATTTGATGCCCTTCCACATGCTCCGTGGGTCTTGTGAGGTGAACTATCCCTCGATCCTCAGTGCATATGTGGCCTTGGCCCTCTTAATGCCAGCAACCAGCTCTTTCCTGGTCTTTCTCAGCTCCTCAGAGTCTCCAGACTTGAAGGCAGTGTTCTTGGCTGCCAGCAGGGTGCGAACCTCTTTGTTTAACCAGGGTTTTGTGTTGGGGTAAGATTTAACATATTTTTTTATGGATACATTTTCAGAGCATGTGCTAATATAACCCAGTACTGAGGATGCATAAAGTTCCAGGTCCACTGAGCTTCCATCAGCAGCAGCCTGTCTGAAAACACTCCAATCAGTTTTTTCAAAGCAGTCTCTTAGCATGGGGTGCTGTCCTGGAGCCAAATTTTTACTTCCTTTTGTTCTGGTTTACAGCGTCTTAGTTGGGGGAGTTGTACTGGGACCATGAGGAGGGATAAATGATCAGAACCCCCGAGCGGTGGGCGTGGCTTCGCTGTGTACGCGTCTCTTACATTTGTGTAGACGTGATCGAGGGTGTTACTCCCTTGTGTTGCTATGGATACATGTTGATTAAAGGTAGGGAGACAGTCCTTTAAATTCACGTGGTTGAAGTCACCTAAAACAATGCAGAGCCTCTCTGGGTATTTACACTGCAGCGAGCTGAGTAAGTCATAAATTTCTTCCAGGGCGTCATTAGCATTAGCATCTGGGGCGATGTATATAACTGTGATAAGGATCACTGAATAGTCGCGGGGTAGATAATGGGGACGGCACCTCACTGTGATCAGCTCCACAGCAGCTGTGCAAAGGCTTTTAATAACAGCACAGTTTGAGCACCAGTTCGTACTGACGTACATACAGACACCGCCGCCTCGTGTTTTCCCCGTAGTCTCTGTGCAGCAATCCGCTCTGAAAAAGAGTCTGTCATCCAGTTCATACACAGAGTCTGGTGTTTCTTTAGAAATCCACGTTTCCGTGAGGCAAAGCACCGAGCACTTCTTCATTTCCTCCGACGTTGTCACTCTCAGACGAAGCAAATCCATTTTGCTGTCCAGCGAGCGGACGTTAGACAGCAAAAGATCCGGCATCGGGGGTCTCCCGGTTTTAGCGTCAGCCCTAGTCTCACCATAATCCCCGCTCGGCAGCCTCGCTTCTGACGCCGGGAGCACCGTTTCCTTTTCTTTTCGCCAGAGCGTGAGCCGGAGCACCTCCGCTGTAGCTTCCAGGTGAAAGACTTCAAAAGCCGCATCCTGCCGAGCGTAGATTTAAGTTCGTTGCTGATTTCAGCTGTTCCCTGTGGCAAATCCGCTCCAATTCTCAACAGTTCAGTTCGGCTATAATTCACCCGCATAAAACGTGCAGTCAGGTACAGAATCACTATTAAAACTACTAACAGCTAGAGATGAACTGAGAGCCCATGAAGCTGCTGCCGGTCGGAGCGCGGCCATCTTGGTTTGCTCTTCAGATAAGAAGCAAAACGTTTTCAGTTATAAATACAGTTGAGTTGTTTTTGCTTATAATCTCGTTTGGAAGATACCTGTCAACATAGGCCTATTAATTATGAAGAAAAAAAAAATAGCTGGACATAAAATTTTGCGTTTAGGAAATTGAATAGAACTAAAATATATTCAAAGCATTGGTGCATTTTTTTAAGTTTTGCATTCATTTTGACTTATAGACTAGGCCGTTTGTGATTTTAGCCTTGTATCAAATTGAATTATATTATGTAGGTATGTGAACACCAGCATTTCTGAAACAGTTCTTATACCATTAATAAAAATTTACTTTGTATTTTTTAGAGGAAGTAAAGTGTCAGCAGAAACAGTTTGGTTCAAGTATTTAATGTTTTCCTATAAGTTACAGTGTGGCCACAATATATGATAAGTGCTACCATATTCTGTGACCTTCTATATTTTATTAATACAGTACTCGTGACATTAGTTGTCAGATGTTAATTTTTATTTACTTAGAGGAAGTAACATCAGAAACAGTTTGGTTCAAGTATTTAATGTTTGTTGTCTATAAGTTACAGTGTGGTCACAATAAGTGCTACCATATTCTGTGACCATCTATATTTTAATAATACTCATGATATTAGTTGTCAGATGTTAATTTTAATTTACTTAGAAGTAAAGAGTCAGCAGAAACAGTTTGGTTCAAGTATTTGTTTTTCTATAAGTTACAGTGTGGTAACAATATATGATAAGTGCTACCATATTCTGTGACTGTCTATATTTTAATAATACTCATTACTGTATATTAGTGGTCAGATGTTAATCTTTATTTACTTAGGGGAAATAAAGAGTCACCAGAAACAGTTTGGTTCAAGTATTTATTGTTTTTCTATATGTTACAGTGTGGTCACAATATGTGATAAGTGCTACCATATTCTGTGACCATCTATATTTTAATAATACTCGTATTAGTGGTCAGATGTTAATTTTTATTTCCCAAGCCCAGGTACCCAGGCCCGGGCACCAGGGACGCCCACCCCTCAGGCCCAGACCCGATAGGACCAGAGGACCCCAGCCCCACCAGGCAGCCACCAGGCTGGGCCGACATACGCCCAAGTTCCCAACCCCCGATGCCGAGGGCCCCAAGCGCGGCGGCAGGCAAGGGCATACCCTGCTAGGGGGCCACGTGGTAAGAGCACGATACCAAGTAACCTCAGATGTATCAGAGAGGGGGCAGCCTAAGTCCCAGCCTGACAACTAAACATTCATATACAGACACACTCACTCAGACCCACCCTCACTCACACAAATACAAACAATAACGACATGTTCCATTCATAATCCCGATGCACACTCTATACCCCCCAGGTCCAAAACATGTACCTGCCCCCTACATGGGGCAGCCCACACCCAAACCCAGGAGGTAGGCCCATTCATTCTGGGGTGGAGAGTAGCTGACATTCAAGATTCGGCCCAACCTGCGCCCTGCCGACAAGACAGGACACCCGAGCCCAAGTAGCCCCTAGGGAGAGTGCAATGTTGAGAAACCTTAGATGGGAATTTATACCAAAATGAAATGGTCACAAAGAGATAATGCTGTCAAGTTTTTATTTACATAGAGCATACATGACACAGTGGTCATCCTTAATGTCACTAAGAATTATTGCCTTTTTAAACTCAAAGCTTTCAGGGTTACAGTTTGTGTTTGTAGTGATTAGAAAGCAGACTGCATGAACATTAAGTATTTTCACAGAAGACTCTTCCTAATACACGAGTGTTTAAGTATGAGTGACCCGCTGCACTGAGAATGTCCTACAGTTACATATTCAGTGTTTCAGATCCCAGTTCTTTATCATGTTGTAACTTAATGACAGAAGTCTAAAACACAAGAGCTGAAAAAAGTTTGAGACAACATTTTAATAATATGGCCAATAAATGTAACGGAAAAAATAAATCTGCTTTGGAACTGAAACATCCAGCAAAATATTTGTTCCACAAAGGAAAAGTGAATAACTTTGTCTAAAGTGATTTTCCTTTCACCTCTCTGCATCCTCCACATCACTTTAAAGTCCATCTGGACACCACTGGATGAACTCAGGACCGGTTCAACTCGGCACGGTTCAGAAAAGCAGCACAACATGCCTGCATGTTGGTGTGTGTCAACTACAGCCTCTTACTTTTAACTGTGTACAAAACTCATTAGAGTGTAAACACAATAACTCAAATTCTGTATTGGCCGTCAGCATGGGAGCATTGGCACAGGTGAACTTTAACGTCAAAGAAAAAAAAAACACGTAGCAAAAAACAGGGCTCATCCATGCACTGGCAAAAATAAATCATAGAAAAAGTAAAAACAGTAGAAGTCCCCTCTGAACAAGGAGGTAATGTGCACAGTGACAGAGCAGGGCATGGAAACTTCAAAGTACAGTAAGTATTGCTTCTTCAGCTCTGAATTAAATAAAAAATTATATATTTATTCCATTCAACTTAAAGAGATCACTTTAAACTTATTTTACAGACACAGCAGGTTTACGTAAACTGAACAC
>JBBPBX010001280.1:94229-106022 GCA_038048925.1 Garcialebias charrua
GGTCCTGATTCCAGTTGAAAACCTTTCTGCTGCCACCTGGTGGCTGACGCCCAGCCAAAGCAGCCAGTTTGCTGCTGAGCAGTGACAGACACTCTTTAGGAGCAAGTCCATCACTGTTTCTGTCATACTTCAGTTGAAAAGAGGAAGCTTTGACGTTTGCTGTCGGGTATGGGAATGCTTTCCAGCTGAAGGAAGTAGAGGAGGACTTGCACCTTTGGAGAAATCAGATCCACACATTAGTTTGTCAGGTTTCACACTCACATTACTAATAAACAGTAGTGGTATGTACAAATCGAATTCCCCCAAAATTGGGACACTAAACAAATTGTGAATAAAAACTGAATGCAATGATATGGAGATGGCAAATGTCAATATTTTTTTCGTAATAGAACATAGATGACAGATCAAAAGTTTAATCCGAGTAAATGTAACATTTTAAAGGAAAAATATGTTGATTCAAAATTTCACAGTGTCAACAAATCCCAAAAAAGTTGGGACAAGTAGCAATAAGTGGCTGGAAAAAGGAAATTGAGCATATAACGAACAGCTGGAAGACCAATTAACACTAATTAGGTCAATTGACAACATGATTGGGTATAAAAAGAGCTTCTCAGAGTGTCAGTGTCTCTCAGAAGCCAAGATGGTAAGAGGATCACCAATTCCACCATTGTTGCACAGAAAGATAGTGCAGCAATACCAGAATGGTGTTACCCAGCGTAAAATAGCAAAGACTTTTAAGTTATCATCATCAACCGTGCATAACATCATCAAAAGATTCAGAGAATCTGGAACAATCGCTGTGCGTAAGGGTCAAGGCCGTAAAACTCTACTGGATGCTCGTGATCTCCGGGCCCTTAAACGTCACTGCACCTCAAACAGGAATGCCACTGTCAAGGAAATAACAGAATGGGCTCAGGAATACTTCCAGAAAGCATTGTCAGTGAACACAATCCACCGTGCCATCCGCCGTTGCCAGCTGAAACTCTACAGTGCAAAGAGGAAGCCATTTCTAAGCAAGCTCCACAAGCTCAGACGTTTGCACTGGGCCAGGGGTCATTTAAAATGGAGTGTGGCAAAATGGAAGACTGTTCTGTGGTCAGATGAGTCACGATTTGAAGTTCTTTATGGAACACTGGGACGCCATGTCATCTGGACCAGAGAGGACAAGGATAGCCCAAGTTGTTATCAACGCTCCGTTCAGAAGCCTGCATCACTGATGGTATGGGGTTGCATGAGCGCTTGTGGCATGGGCAGCTTGCATGTCTGGAAAGGCACCATTAATGCAGAGAACTATGTTCAGGTTCTAGAACAACATATGCTCCCATCTAGACGTCATCTCTTTCAGGGAAGACCCTGCATTTTTCAACAAGATAATGCCAGACCACATTCTGCAGCAATCACAACATCATGGCTACGTAGGAGAAGGATCCGGGTACTGAAATGTCCAGCCTGCAGTCCAGATCTTTCACCTATAGAGAACATTTGGCGCATCATAAAGAGGAAGGTGCAACAAAGAAGGCCCAAGATGATTGAACAGTTAGAGGCCTGTATTAGACATGAATGGGAGAGCATTCCTATTTCTAAACTTGAGAAACTGGTCTCCTCTGTCCCCAGACGTCTGTTGAGTGTTGTAAGAAGAAGGGGGGATGCCACACAGTGGTAAAAATGGACTTGTCCCAACTTTTTTGGGATTTGTTGACACCATGAAATTTTGAAACAACATATTTTCCCTTAAAATGATACATTCTCTCAGTTTAAACTTTTGATCTGTGATTTGTGTTCTATTCTGAATAGATGTTGGCACATCCACATCATTGCATTCAGTTTTTATTCACAATTTGTTTAGTGTCCCAACTTTTTTTGAATCCGGTTTGTAACCAAGTACAAGTACTTCACTGTACTTAAGTATATTTTTCATGTATCTGTGCTTTACTTAAGTAGAGTTAAACATGGGTACTTTTGACTTTTACTCCACTACAGTTTACATTAAGTACTGTATATGTAGGTTTTGTTTTGTTTTTTGAATGTCCAGAGGACCAGACTTAGCTTTTTTGGATACTGTATATAGGCCGTCCTCGATTCTGTGCTTTACTTAAGTAGAGTTAAACATGGGTACTTTTGACTTTTACTCCACTACATTTTACATTAAGTACTGTATATGTAGGTTTTGTTTTGTTTTTTGAATGTCCAGAGGACCATACTTAGCTTTTTTGGATACTGTATATAGGGCGTCCTCGATTTACGACGCCCTCGACTTACGGCATTTCGGATATGCGAACGTATCATAATTAATAAAAATATAAATAAATAAAAAATATATATTTTTGTTTTTTTTGTTTAAATGTTCTTGATTTAATGTGTACAGCACTTTGTTGCAGCTGTGGTTGTTTTAAATGGCTTTATAAATAAAGTATTATTATTAATATTACTATTTTTATTATTTTTAAGCCGATATACGCAGTTTCCGGTAGTTCCCGACCGTTTCCGGCCGCCATGTTTCTTAGCTTCGGTTAGCTCCGGCTTCAACAGCCGAACCATGTCGGTTCAGAGGTTGCTCCGCGCGGACACATGCGCTGCAGCTGAACGGTGGGTTTAAGGATGGATGGATAGACAAAGGAAAAACACGCTGTGGAATGCGTGAAGCAGCAGACAGTTTACTATGACCGTAGGAACCACGGCCTAACATGCTAACGTTAGCCCCACCGTAGACTATCACTTCCGGCCTGGACAGCCTGCTACGGCCGTGTCCGTTCAGAGGTTGCTCCGCGCTGACACATTAGCTGCAGCTGAACGGTGGGTTTGCGGATGGATGGATAGATGAAGGAAAAACACGCTGTGGAACGCGTGAAGCAGCAGACAGTTTACTATGACCGTAGGAACCACGGCCTAACATGCTAACGTTAGCCCCACCGGAGACCGCTATGGAAGTGCTAATGCTAACGCGGCGTGCAGCCTGCTTGAAGGACACTGCGGAGAAACAATTCATAGTAAGTTATTAAATCTTTTTCCCTTCATGATTGCTCCAAATGAATGGAGTTAACATGCTAACAGTCCTTCCTGTAAACAGTTTGGACTGTGAAGCAGCACAAAGCTGCAGAGGTCGAACGTGCAACGAGGTAACATGCGAAAAGACTGAGACAAGCTTGACCAGCTCAAAGTAAGACATTTTATTTTTTTATTTAATTGTCTAATGTGTTTAATGTGTTTTTTTGATATTTATGTAGGGTATTGTGTTAGGATAGGCGAAGTGCTTGGTAATTGTACAGTACTGTACATGTACTAATAAAAATAAAAAAATCAGTAGCGGCTCCTGTGGTGTCCGACTTACGACAAAATCGGGTTACGAACGATGCGTAGGAACGAAACTCGTTCTTAAGTAGAGGACTCCCTGTATGTACTTTCTACTACACTACATTTCTATAATGTGTTGAGTTACAAGTTACATTCACGTTGCAGCTTTTTGATTTGTCGTTAGTTTGAAAGTAACAAATGGTGAGAGGGGAGTTGGTCCACTGAATCAGTGCAAAGTGGGTGGGTAACGTTAGACCCACCTTCAAGAAGAGCTGGGCCAATGATGTATATTCTATATGTGTCAATGAGCTGGGAGCACCGACAAGCATCACTAACACATCCAAAATGGATTCCACTGCAAAGAGTCAGCTAGAAGATACCACCACCCATGGCCTTATTGAAATAATATTGAAAGTTGAAAGACTATTGAAAGATTACTGAAAGACTATTGAAAGATTATTGAAAGACTATTGAAAGACTGCTGAAAGATTATTGAAAGACTATTGAAAGATTATTGAAAGACTATTGAAAGTCTATTGAAAGTGCAGCCAAAAGACCCCAATGATGAGTAAAACTAATGGAATCAATGTTCCCTCGCCCGGACGCGGGTCACCGGGGCCCCACTCTGGAGCCAGGCCCGGAGGTGGGGCAGGTTGGCGAGTGCCTGGTGGCCGGGCTTTTACCCATGGAGCCCGGCCGGGCACAGCCCAAAGAGGAGACGTGGGTCCCCCTTCCCATGGGCTCACCACCTGTGGGAGAGGCCAAAGGGATCGGGTGCAATGTGAGATGGGTGGTGGCCGAGGGCAGGGACCCTGGCGGTCTGATCCTCGGCTACAGAAGCTGGCCATTGGGACGTGGAATGTCACCTCTCTGGTGGGGAAGGAGCCTGAGCTAGTGTGTGAGGTTGAGAGGTTCCGGCTAAACAGTCGGACTCACCTCAACACATGAATCTGGCTCTGGAACGAGTTTCCTTGAGAAGGGTTGGACACTCTTCCACTCTGGAATTGCCCCTGGTGAGAGGCGCCGAGCAAGAGTGGGCATACTTGTTGCAACCCATCTTGGTGCCTGTACGTTAGGGTTCACCCCGGTGAATGAGAGGGTAGCCTCCTGTCGCCTACATGTTGGGGGACAGGCTCTGACTGTTGTTTGTGCCTATGCGCCAAACGGCAGCTCGGATTACCCACCCTTTTTGGAGTCCTTGGAAGGGGTATTGGAGAGTGCGCCTCTTGGGGACTCCCTTGTTCTACTGGGGGACTTCAACGCTCAAGTGAGCAATGACAGTGAGACCTGGAGGGGTGTGGTTGGGAGGAATGGCCCCCCTGATCTGAACCCGAGTGGTGTTCAGTTATTCGACTTCTGTGCTCGTCATGGATTGTCCATGACGAACACCATGTTCAGGCATAAGGGTGTCCATATGTGCTCTTGGCACCAGGACACCCTAGGTCGCAGTTCGATGGTCGACTTTGTTGTCGTCTCATCTGATCTGCGGCTGCATGTCTTGGACACTCGGGTGAAGAGAGGGGCAGAGCTGTCAACTGACAAGCTTTTTCCAGCTCCGTCTGCTCTCTAAAGTAAAGTCATTTCTCAGCCGTGGTGATCTAGAGAAGGCCATCCATGCCTTTGTGACCTCCAGACTTGACTATTGTAATGTTTTGTATGTTGGAATTAATCAATCCTCCATCTCCCGTTTACAGCTTGTACAGAACTCTGCCGCGCGCTTTTTGACCAACACACGAAAATATGAACACATCACTCCTGTCCTGTCCTCTTTACACTGGCTCCCGGTTCAGTTCAGGATACAGTTCAAGCTGCTGCTGTTTGTTTTCAAAGCTCTGAATGGACTTGCACCTCTCTACATCTCAGAACTTTTGAAAGTCCATCAGCCCAGCAGAGCTTTACGATCTGCCAGTCAACACCTGCTGGAGGTGCCTCGCTCAAGGTACAAACAATGGGGAGACCGGTCCTTTTCTGTTGCCGGCCCAAAAGCCTGGAACAGTCTCCCCCTTGAGCTGCGTGCCACCTCTGATCTGACTCTGTTCAAAACCAGACTGAAGACCCACTTGTTCAAAAAAGCTTTCAGTGTGTAACTTTTATTACTTTTGGTATTTTAGTATGTAGCATTTTTATTTCCATTGCCTTCTTTTATTGCTGTTGTTTCTTATTCTATTTTCATTGATTTATTGTTCCAGTTTATTCATCTTTTTATCCTGTTAAGCACCTTGGTCAATGCAAGGCATTGTAGGAAGGTGCTATACAAATAAAGTTTATTATTATTATATTATTATTTATATTATTAACTGACCACTACCTGGTGGTGAGTTGGCTCCGATGGTGGGGGAGGATGTCGGTCAGACCTGGCAGACCCAAACGTATTGTGAGGGTCTGCTGGGAACGTCTGGCAGAGTCTCCCGTAAGACTGAGCTTTAACTCCCACCTCCGGGAGAACTTTGACCACGTTCCGAGGGAGGCGGGGGACATTGAGTCCGAGTGGGCCATGTACCACGCCTCTATTGTCGAGGTAGCTTATCGGAGTTGTGTCCGCAAGGTTGTTGGTGCCTGTCGTGGTGGCAACCCTCGAACCTGGTGGTGGACACCAGCGGTGACGGATGCAGTCAGGCTGAAGAAGGAGTCCTATTGGGTATTTTTGGCTTGTGGGACCCCAGAAGCAGTTGATAGGTACCGGCAGTCTAAGCGGCATGCAGCTCGGGTGGTTGTGGAGGCAAAAACTCGGGCGTGTGAGGAGTTCGGTGGGGCCATGGAGAATGACTTCTGTACGGCTTCGAGGCGATTCTGGTCCACCATCTGACGTCTCAGGGTGGGAAAGCGGTACGCGACCAACACCATTCATAGTGGGGGTGGCGTGCTGTTGACCTCAACTCGGGATGTTGTAAGTCGGTGGGCAGAATACTTTGAAGACCTCCTCAATCCCACTGGCACGTCTTCCACTGAGGAAGCGGAACCTAGGGACTTTGGGTCTGGCTCTCCAATCTCTGGTGCTGAGGTCACCGAGGTGGTTAAAAAGCTCAGCGGTGGCAGGGCTCCAGGGGTGGATGAGATTTGCCCGGAGTTCCTTAGGGCTCTGGATGTTGTGGGGTTGTGTTGGCTTACGCGACTCTGCAATATCGCGTGGACATCGGGGGCAGTTCCCTTGGATTGGCAGACTGGGGTGGTGGTTCCCCTATTCAAAAAGGGGGACCGTAGGGTGTGTTCCAACTATAGGGGGATCACACTCTTAAGCCTCCCTGGTAAGGTCTATTCAGGGGTTCTGGAGAGGAGGGTCCGTCGGATAGTCGAACCTCGGATTCAGGAGGAGCAGTGTGGTTTTCGTCCTGGTCGTGGAACACTGGACCAGCTCTACACCCTCAGCAGGGTCCTGGAGGGCGCGTGGGAGTTTGCCCAACCAGTTTACATGTGCTTTGTGGACTTGGAGAAGGCATTCGACCGCGTCCCTCGGGGGGTTCTGTGGGGGGTACTCCGGGAGTATGGGGTACCAGGCCCTTTGATATGGGCTGTTAGGTCCCTGTACGACTGGTGTCAGAGCTTGGTCCCCATTGCCGGTAGTAAGTAAGGCTCGTTTCCTGTGAGAGTTGGACTCCGCCAAGTTGCCCTTTGTCACTGATTCTGTTCATAACTTTCATGGACAGAATTTCTAGGCGCAGCCAAGGTGTTGAGGGGATCCGTTTTGGTGGCCTTAGAATCACTTCTCTGTTTTTTGCAGATTATGTGGTCCTATTGGCTTCATCAGGTTGTGATCTACGGCTTTCGCTGGAGCGGTTTGCAGCCGAGTGTGATGCGGCCGGGATGAGGATCAGTTCCTCCAAATCCGAGGCCATGGTCTTGAGCCGGAAAAGGGTAGCATGCCCTCTCCGGGTCGGGGAGGAGGTCCTGCCCCAAGTGGAGGAGTTTAAGTATCTCGGGTCTTGTTCACGAATGAGGGAAAACTGGAGCGTGAGATCGATAGGCGGATAGGTGCAGCATCCGCAGTGAAGCGGGCGCTGTACCGGTCTGTCGTGGTGAAGAGAGAGCTGAGTCAAAAGGCAAAGCTCTCAATTTACCGATCGATCTACGTTCCCACCCTCATCTATGGTCATGAGCTTTGGGTTGTGACCGAAAGAACAAGATCTCGGATACAAGCGGCTGAAATGAGTTTTCTCCGCAGGGTGTCTGGACTCTCCCTTAGAGATAGGGTGAGAAGCTCAGTCATCCGGGAGGGACTCGGAGTAGAGCCGCTGCTTCTCCACATCGAGAGGAGCCAGTTGAGGTGGCTCGGGCATCTGGTTAGGATGCCTCCTGGACGCCTCCCTGGTGAGGTGTTCCGGGCATGTCCCACCGGGAGGAGACCCAGAGGAAGACCCAGGACACGCTGGAGGGACTATGTTTCTCGGCTGGCCTGGGAACGCCTTGGGATTCCCCCGGAGGAGCTGCTCCAAGTGGCTGGGGAGAGGGAAGTCTGGGCCTCCCTACTTAGGCTGCTACCCCCGCGACCCGACCCCGGATAAGCGGAAGACAATGGATGGATGGATGGATGGATGGATGGATGGATGAAAGATTCCTGAAAGACTACTGAACGATTAGTGAAAGATTATTGAAAGATTACTGAAAGACTATTGAAAGACTATTAAAAGACTATTGAAAGATTATTGAAAGATTATTGAAAGACTATTGAAAGATTACTGAAAGATTACTGAAAGATTATTGAAAGACTATTGAAAGATTATTGAAAGACTATTGAAAGAATATTGAAAGATTACTGAAAGATTATTGAAAGACTATTGAAAGATTATTGAAAGATTGCTGAAAGGTTATTGAAAGATTACTGAAAGATTATTGAAAGTAGGGATGGGGCTAATCCGATCCAGTATCGGTATCGGCATCCGATACCAGCATAATTTACGTATCGGATTTTCCGATCCAACCTGCAGATATTTCCGATCCTTGAAGTATGTCAGAGAGCACGTATTGCACTCTGTGACTTCTGTCTTAACATTGTGTGAGTTAAGCCCAAAGAAGACACTCTGAGCCTCACAACAGGTAATACCCAAACTTTAATAGCACACAAGAGGCAGGTCTATATCGCAGATGTCCTTCCGACTCATGGTGCAGCCCGGAACACTAAAATACTGCTAAACCAGTGGTTCTTAACCTTTTTTGAGGTACCGAACCCACCAGTTTCATATGCCCACTCACTGAACCCTTCTTTGGTAATGAATAAAATAAGATTTTTTTTCTCCAAATTCAAGAACGGGGGAAAAAACGGGGAGTGGACTGTGTTGATTTCCCATAATGTTTAACAGCTAAACATTATGGGAAATCAACACAGTCCACTCCCCTTTTTTTAGTTTCGTTTTTGATTGTGGCACTATGAGTTGTAATTCTTGTTGGCTTTGATCAACGGATACAGATTTAAACTATAATTGAACACTAATATACCGCTAAGCGTTATTAGGCTGATTGGTAACTCTAAATTGACCCTGGGTGTGAGTGAGACAGGTCCCTCTAGTAAATGAGTCACCGTGGCTCAATGAGGCAAGCCTGTATAAATAAACGTTGAATGAATGAAAAAAAGCATTATGGGAAATCAACACAGGCCACTCCCCTTTTTTTGTTTAATTTTTGATTGTGGCACTATGAGTTGTAATTCTTGTTGGTTTTGATCAACAGATGCAGATTTAAACTATACATTGAATTTATAAATGTAAATTCAATGTATAGTTTAAAGGTCCACTGACATGATTTTTTTACTATTCATAAAATTGCTCAATATATATATATTTTAACATTTAAATATGTTCGTTTTTGCAAACAAAATGATAAATCACTTTAATTTTGCTTTAAAAGTGATTTTGAACTTCAAGTTGTGTTTAATCATGGGAAACCCGATTACACACGAACGCACCATCTGTGACGTAGTGTGCAGAGTGAGAGGCAGAGGGCTCTGGTCTCTTTAATAGCGGACAATTTAAAACACGACGAATTTAGCAATCTGTGAAGATTTGAGCTATTTGTCTTCATTTTGGGAAGCAGAAAATAGTTTGGGTGATGGAACAAGAAACAACAGGATCCAATTTAGGTCTGATGCTGTATCAGACTTACCTTCATGTGGAGCTGCTCACACGCGCGCACTGTGACAAGCCCAGAGCTCTGCCCCACACTCTGCACACTACGTCACAGATGGTGCGTTTGCGTGTAATCGGTTTTCCCATGATTAAAGACCGTGTAAAGTGAAATTAAATGTGTGTTTTTAGTTTGTCACATGGCATAAATATGTGTTATTAATCACCCATTTAAATCTGACTGATTAAAAAACATCGTTTACCTTATAAAATTAAGTCTCAAAAATCATGAAAAAACCTTATTTTCTCTTGGTCTGGAACGCTAGGGGCGTGTCAGTGCGTGGGCGTGGTTTCAGGCAGCTGCGCTGGTCCTGCTCGTGTCCCACAGTGGAGAGGCACTGAGGCAGACAGCAGAGCCAGTAAACCTGCTCTGTTTTTATCCGAGTTCTGTCTGTAACAGCAGCTACTTTTTCCAAGAGTTACGCTGTTTTTGTAAATTTGAAAGATTATTGAAAGTAGGGATGGGGCTAATCCGATCCAGTATCGGTATCGGCATCCGATACCAGCATAATTTACGTATCGGATTTTCCGATCCAACCTGCAGATATTTCCGATCCTTGAAGTATGTCAGAGAGCACGTATTGCACTCTGTGACTTCTGTGAATTCATAGGAAAAAGCTTGTTTCCACCTGTTGATTCTGGATCCGGCCTGTGTTAACCAGGACCACATCCATTCATATTCACAGGGGGGCATCACACCCTATCACACAAACTGTAGTTGGGCCTCCTCAAAGGAACTGTTTGCACACTTAAATTGTGACGCTTTATGGTCAGAGACTTTTCTGCATCATTCATATTACTGTCATTATTTTCAGTTCTCAGACTACCTGGAATCACTAAATCTTATCAACTCATCTGGATCTGCCCATCACTGCGACTTTCATTGTTTTTGGGCTCTGAATGATCGTGTCTTCATCAATGTTTCTCATGGTTCAATTATGGGGGAAAAATGTCACACTGTTAAATCCTGTAATTACACATCACTGACAAAGAAGTCAAGTAAATGTCTGATATTAATGTTGTTATTGATCTCAGGGATTCAGCCAAACCCAGGGCCAATCACTAACTACTGTACACCTAATGAGTTTAAAAATATTTCAGGTCTCCGTTTTCTGCATGTAAACGCTCGTAGCCTTCTAAAAAAACTTGATGAATTGAAAATCCTAATCACTTCTTCTGGGGCAGATGTGATCGTTATCTCTGAAACTTGGCTCAACGATTCTGTTTTGAAAAATGACTTGGCAATCAATGAATTTAAGATCTATCGTTGTGACCGTAATACAAGGGGAGGTGGAGTCGCTATTTACATCAGAGATTCTTTGGCTGCCAGGATTGCATCTAAAAAAACAATCGCAAACCAGTTTGAGGCTTTAGCTGTGAACATCACTTTGAAAGGAGGTCAGCCCTTAACTGTTGTTGGTTGTTATCGTCCCCCCTCCGCAACACCTGAAGCTCTGTCCTCCCTGACTGAATTCATAGGAAATTTAAAACACAATGAGATCGTTTTGGCTGGAGATTTCAACATTGATTGGAATAAGTCGACCCCCCTCTGTGATAAATTCAAAGAATGTTGCCTATCTCTCAACCTAACACAACTTATCGATTCTCCCACCAGACCAAACATAAAATGTCCCGAAAAATCTTCTATCTTAGATCTGTTTTTCACAAATGCACCTCACAAATTTCCTGGTATAGGTGTATTTGCCAACGTTTTGAGTGATCATTCCGTAATAGCAGCTCTTAGATCTACTAAACTTCCACCTGCTAAGCCCAGAATAATTCAAAAAAGGGATTTGAAACGTTTCAGTGAACAGTCATTCCTTTGGGATCTATCCCTCTTTGATTGGCAACGTATCCTACAAATCAATGACGTGAACACCGCTTGGAACTATTTTCGCAATAGTTTCATTCTCTTTGTAAACAAACACGCACCTTTCCGGCAGTTCAGGATAAAGAGCCGTGACAGCCCCTGGTTTACTCCTGAACTAGCTGATCTCCTGCACTGGAGAGATCATCTTTGGGCCGCAGCGAGAAAATCACACTCAGACACTGATTGGTTGAAATTTAGGCAGCTAAGGAATAAATGTACAACTGCCATCAAAGCCGCAAAACGTAACTACTTCTTATCTCAGACCTCCAAAAATCTAAACGATCCTAAAAAATTCTGGAAAACCATCAAATCTCTCTCAGGCACCCCCCAATCATCATCTGACCTCCCATCACAATTTCTTGTTGACTCTGTTCCTGTGTCAAATAAGCACGAGATCCTGAACTGTTTCAATAAACATTTTGTTGCTTCTAGTTCATTATTTGACACAGTTACAAACGGAAAATCAGCCACTTTATCTAATAATCAAACTTCTACAAATCAAATCCCTCCTACAAGTCA
>JBBPBX010001281.1:35470-73051 GCA_038048925.1 Garcialebias charrua
GGATCATTTTGACCCAAGGACAGTAGGAGGGTTATAAGTGGGTGGGGCATAGGGATCAGAATCGGAATAAGACAAAGGTGGGCATATGAACGCTTGGGGCCGCTAATGCGCTAATCCGCTTACAGCGGACCTAACGTTTTTGTCAGCGTAACAGCGGAGTGACTAACTTTTATAATTCGTGAGCGGATTTGTGCTATTTTTATTTAAAATGCAGTACCGCTAATAACTAATTATATATCAGTAAAAACGAATAAACTTATTTAGAAGCTCTTATGCTGGCTCCGTAGCTGCTTGTTTTGCCTTTTTCCCCTCCCTCACCGTCTTGACATCTTCCGGGTCAGAGGTGAACTCGGGGGCTAATTCTGTGGCTAGCTGGTTGTGCTGGGTTTCTTGGATAAATCCGCAGAGAACCCCGCTGTTTCAAGCCAAATTAACGCGGCCGGAGGATTTTATTGTGTGTTTTGTGTCGACCACTCGACGGTGAGTCGTTAGTTTTATGTATTTTAGTTACTTTTCATTAAATCTGTTGACTACCTATAGAATCTTGACATCTTCCGGGTCAGAGGTGAACTGGACGCTAACTCTGTGGCTAGCTGGTTGTGCTGGGTTTCTTGGATAAATCCGCAGAGAACCCCGCTGTTTCAAGCCAAATTAACGCGGCCGGAGGATTTTATTGTGTGTTTTGTGTCGACCACTCGACGGTGAGTCGTTAGTTTTATGTATTTTAGTTACTTTTCATTAAATCTGTTGACTGCCTATAGAATCTTGACATCTTCCGGGTCAGAGGTGAACTGGACGCTAACTCTGTGGCTAGCTGGTTGTGCTGGGTTACTTGGATAAATCCGCAGAGAACCCCGCTGTTTCAAGCCAAATTAACGCGGCCGGAGGATTTTATTGTGTGTTTTGTGTCAACCACTCGACGGTGAGTCGTTAGTTTTATGTATTTGGGTTACTTTTATGTATAAATGCGGTGGCGACACACCCGTGTATTTGAGATTTAAAAGTGGTCTTAGGGATTAAAAGATCATTCTCTTTTTTGTTAATTTCGTGGCCGAATAGAATATATGTACGTAAAGTATTAAATAAATCCTTTGATTTTTGTAATTTCATCCTTTTAGGATCATTTTAGTTACTTTTCAGTTGGCAGTGTAGTGCAAATATTGCATAACGCTGCCGGCTACCAATTGTCGAATATAAATAGCGGATTAGATTAGCTTCCCCTAATTTTCATAAGACATTTGTGCTTTTGAAATTGTGGACCTAAAAAAATTAATAGGCGTTTTAGAAATTGTGGAACTAATTTTTTGATTAGCGTTGCCCACCACTGGAATAAGATTTATTGTCGTTGCATACTGAAGTATGGTGAATATGCATTCCTTCAAGAAGTGTTGCGTCTTTAATTTAGTATCATACAAAGTTAGATTGTATTAAACAGCCTCATAAAATGTTTTAATATAAAAAAGGTGGTGCATTTTGATGAAGAAGTCAGGAAAGGACATCAGCTGCCCACATCTCAACTGTATTAAGGCACATGCAGGAAGCTCTGTAAGAAATGGTGCATTTATGAAATAGACACAGGACACTATGATGATTGACGTTTTGCCTTAAGCAAGAAAAAATCCTTTTGATTTGACCAGATGGCGCCATTTTGCATCACGCATTTCTCGACCGCCTCTTGAAGGCAAGTGGCATGTGATTTAAAGAAGCTGTCAACTTCCTGCCAATCACATTGTGTCACGGCTCAAAGAGTGCGCAGGATGTCATGTATGTTATGACTCAAGAAGACTTTTCTGAGGTTTATGTCTTGTCCATCTTTGTTTTGTTTTTTTCACATTTAGGGTTTTATTAGTTCAAACTGGAAATGTACAGTCGATACCTAAATCCATGTTTTTACTTGTTCATTCCTGTTAAGGGTCAAAGGGCGCTGGTGCCCATCTGCAGTGGTTGTTGAGCAAAATGCGGGATACACCCTGAACAAGTCACAGTCTATCATTCATTCAACCTTTATTTAGTCAGGTTAATCTCATTGAGCCTCGAGGACTCATTTACAAGAGAGACCTGTCTACAAACTAAAGAATGATGACAACAGCAACAGTAGAATTTCCTTGGACAATCAACAATAGACAAACAGAGAGAAATAGAGATTTTTTTTTTTACAAATTAAAACAAAGATGTCAAAGTAGCAAAACAGACAGATTATAAGGCAAATGTAGAAAATAAAAAAACAGGAACATGTCTGCATTGGTTTTTGCCAGGATTGATTGACTTGGTCATATACAGCTTTTTCCATAGGCTTGACTCGGATCACCTTGGTGTGGGTTCCAAGTTTTTTATGGGGTGTTCTTACCTCCTTCCAGCTTGGTTCTTAGAACCTCCTCAGCAGAGTTTCTAGAGAAGAGCTGAGTTTAAGATTTGATGTCAGCAGACTGCAGACCATAAATTGGTCCAAGAGTGATTCAGTAATGAAGAGCATCTCCTTCACACGAATCATGCCCAACCATTTTTAGAACATTATGTTCACAGTCTTTAGTTTTCTTAATTCTTTGGGAGGAATTTGAAGAAAAAGTGTAATCTAACCAATAAAACATTTTTTCCTTCTCTGGCTCTGCTCGAAGTGGCTGCATCTGCCTTTCCTCCCCCGTTTTTTCTTCCTCCTGCTTCGCTCGCTGTGTGTCTGAAGCGCCTAGTAGACATCTCCCGAATGTAAATTAAGATTATGGATCTGGTATCCTGGATGTTCAACTCTATCAACAAGATTTTTCAAACCAAACGACAATGTCCTGGATAACCTGCGTGTCCAGCTGAGACACGCACTGTGGGATACGTCACGGACCTGTGGGGAGTGTGGCAGGTGATGTGTCTCTCAGTCCTGTCTCAGGAGGACGTTGAAGAGGTTTACATATTTGGATTTATGAAAGCAGGGACTCTGCTTTTTGACATCGGCGGGGCTCTGTTTATATTGAAGTAGACTTTGGCAGCTGTTTCGGCCATGAGAAAGCTTCCGAGCCAGTGTGAAGGTTTGATCCGTGCCGTGACCTCACAAAATCAGCTGATTTACGAGCTAAACCGTAAGGTGGAAGCGACTTATGAGAACCGCAGGCCACCTGCGTCTTCTGGGACTCGTCAGCATGGTAGGTTCGACCTTGAGGGAGACTCATAGCATGGATCAGTGGAATGGATTCCCAAAATAAGGCCATTTTGGAATCTGATCCTCCAAATGGACTCAAGGCTGAAGAAAAAAATCTGTCTGCCTGAAGAAAATCAACAACAAGCTTATCTGAACTGAATCTGACTCCCCACTGGCCTTGGAGACATGCCAACTATCAAATTTCTCCTGGGTCATGAGTAGCCAAGGACAATAAGCTTCAACTACTGTATTGCACCCCTGATTCTGAAATTGGCACTTTAATCCAACACCAGATTACTAAAAAGGAGGTGGAGACATTTATGTGCTTGTTGGCTGATGGTAGAATTCAGAGGACCACATTGACTTGATTTACGGGACCCAATTAGCATTGGATGAATTACCTTGACTTGGCCATAACATTTCTGGATGCCTCATCAGAGGATGGTGAGCATTTTCTTACTCCATTTCACTTATTTTGATTGTTTGTCTTGGATAGAATGTAAAGTATGTTGCAATGTTGTCCAGGTGATACCTTGGGGTTCACCTGGACAATAGACAGGACTGGAGATGCAACTGTGAAGCCGTCTACAAGAAGGGACAGATCAGACTGTACTTCTTGAGGAAGCTTAAAGCCTTCAATGTTTGCAGCAAGATGCTGCATATCTTTTATAAACCATCTATAAAAAAGTCAATAAACCATTTGTTGTAGAGAGCCCTATATCTTCTACCATCATCTGCTGGGGTAGCAGCCCTAGTGCAAGTGACTTTAAAAATATCAACAAGCGCTTAAAGAAGGTTGGCTCAGTTCTGGGGACTCCTCTAGAACCTTTGGAGATGATTGTACAAAGAAGGATTCTTCATAAAATGAAGAACATTATAGACAACCCTCAGCATCCTCTTTATCAGACTGTCATACAACAACAGAGTGTCTTCAGTCAGAGGCGCCTTCAGATCGCTACAAGAGACCCTTCCTGCCACGGCCATCATAATTTAACAATTCTTTAATGAAACCAGGATGATGAGTTACAACAAAATGTAATTTCCTTTTGAGATTGATAAAGTGATTTTGAATTAATATTAATTAAACGTCGCCGAAATTTTGGACATCTCGCCCACATTGAGACAGCACTCAAGTTATATCAGAAACCGCCAAGACTGTGTGGACTTGAATAGAGTCAAAGCGAGTCGAGGTGAGACTGGACAATTAAAAAAAGGCTCTAGACACAAATGGGACAATGGTCACACGCACATGACCCTAACCCTAACCCTAGTGACAGCTTCAAGTAGCAAATTAACCTAATATGCATGTGTTTGGACTGTGAAAGGAAACTGAAAACCTTGGTATGAACCAATGTGTGCCCAGGTGAGTCAACCATGCAAACCAACTGTGCCACAGTGCATCCCTAAATATGACTTTAAAGGCTTTTTGTTGGACTTTATATCTCAACATGTCGGGCCTAATGTGAGTAAAATACACCAACTTGATTTTGTAGGTTTAGGCCTCTTGCTAGATGTCTTTCCTTTTCCACAAATTTTTACCATCCGTTGGAGCACGCACCGGTTGATAAATAACATTTAAATGTTTGTGTAGTCCATCAGGAAAAAAAAATGTTTGCACTGTGTTTAACTGAATGTGTTATGTACCACAAGTTTGCAGAAAATATAAATCCGAGCTGTCTCTGTACCCACACCAGAAACGGTCTCATCAGATTAGATAATCAGAAACTGACAGCGGTCCTCTCAATCTTATCTCTTTGGCAAATGCTTTTTTCTGTGACCATGTGCAGATCGCGATTGCTGAAAAGCTTGAAAATCTGTGTGGGACTTTGGGGTCTACAACAAAAGGGTTTGGGGGTTGTTTTTTAAAGCTGTCCAAAAGCCACAGTATATTTTTACATTGGTTTGGATGGGTCCAACATGGCAGCTCTTTTTGGCCACAAGGTAGATCAGAATTACATTTTTTGGGGAAAATGATGCAAGATAAAGCTGAGAAAACAAGCTATGCACATTTAAAGCGCACTTGGCAGTTTAATGGAAGAACCATCTGTCTACCTCCATCCATCACTGGTTTGATTCCTCCAATCAAATAAAATTAAAGGAACCAATTGATAAAGTAAGAAGACTGTTGTAGCCAACAGCTCTTACTTTGCAAGAGCAAAAACATATTTCCGTCTGAAAAGAAGTCATCATTGTCAGTGTTTGTTCTTTCCATCAGAAAACATAAGGCTCTTGTAAAAATGAAAAACCACAGTGAGTTTTAAGATGGGTCATTGCCGTCTGTTGTAATATCTAAAGCCCAATGGCAAGAACTGTCCAAACTATGGTTTAGAGCATATGTGTCAAACACAAGGCCCGAGGGCCAACTGTGGCCCTCGTTGACATCTTATCTGGCCCCCAAGATGTTATGTGAAACATAAAATACTTCTATCTCTTGAATTTTTTTCATTTTTCTTTGATTATGGTGTCGAAAGCACAACAGAGAACATCAAATGAGACCAATCAAACTCTGGTTGAGGAACCTGTGACCAAGGAAAAATGTTGGGTATCTAATTTGAGTTAATGTAATTTCTGAAATTGGCCCTTAGTTTGAAAAGGGTTTTCATTTTGGCCCCTTTTTTGTAAGTGAGTTTGACACCCCTGGTTTAGAGCTTCTTAAGATAGATAATGTATTGATTATAGTTGTAATCAGGGGCGGCCAGCCAATAGGGGGCGCTACGGCGCCGCCCCACTGGAACTTCTGGACCATTTTACATTGAAGACTTTAAAAATGTTTTTGATAAAAATGAAATAATAAAATATTTCAAAATATATGCATATATGTTTTTAGTTGTGTAGGATGAATAATTTATGAGTAATGATGAGTTGTATTGTTTGTATCAAAAAACGTTTTCTGATTGGTGACGTATTTCCTGTTTCGGGGCGCTTTGATCTTATCCATAGACTCTCGTTATAAATGGCGCATGCGCAGTTATTCCACGACGTTACAAAACAATGGGAAGATGCTGGGCGCAGTTTTCACTGCCCTGAACAGTCGAACGTGAGCTCTACTATTGCGTGTTTCCGGCCGTTTATTTATTTATTTTATTTATTTATTTACTTTTTGTCTGGAAAATGAGCCGTGCGGTCAGTGACTCAAGCAGGCTTGCTCAGGTAAGTTTTAAATAATCGAAAGCCCTTTATCTAATGTCTTTTTGCATTTCAGACTGATATGCCTCTCAAATTTTAGATGGCTGTTTGTGAAAAAGCCTTCAGCTGACTGTTTATTCTAAAAGTGGCAACTGGTGAGTTTGTTTTTGGAGCTAACATGCTAATGCTAGCCTTTATCTAATGCTTATATTATTATATTACCATTCCTGACTGATATCCTCTCCACTTTTAGGTGCTCTGTTTGTGATAAAAGCCTTCAGCTGACTGTTTATTCTAAAAGTGGCAACTGGTGAGTTTGTTTTTTTCTTTGTTTGTTTGTGGAGTTAGGTTGCCAGCGCAGGTTATTGTACAGTATTGGACTCTGATGGCTACATTTATTTTAATTTGCTTATAAAAAATGATCAAACATTAATAATTTTATATACTAAATGTCACTTGTGGTGTTTTACTATTTCTTAACACTGTATTGATCTGGAGAATGAAAACAAAGCCTCTTGCAAGTAGAAATGCAGAAATGTTTTAATCTCACTTATTTTCCTTTCTATAATTTATATATAATTTATTTATTTATATATTTTTTGTTTGTTCTTTGTTGTTTTAGTGAGTCAAATTGGCTCTTCTCATCCTGAGCATTTAATTGTTCTGTTGACCTTGTATTAATCTGCATTTGATTTTTTTTTTTTAAACAGTTTGAACTTTGGAATTTTTGTTTTCATTTTGGAGAAGTAGCCCCTCCCCCGGTGGACATTCCTGGAGCCGCCACTGGTTGTAATTTCAAAAGTTCTGCTCTTCCACTTTAATTATTTTGCATGTTCTACATAAGCCTACTACCCATTCATTCAAATCAGGTGTGTCAAAGCAGGGGAATTAAAACATGCAGGACCAGGGCTGGAAACCGCTGAATCCATCTATCTATGACAAACGTCCTTACCGCGGTCTATTTTGCTTAAACTTTGAATGTATTTATTGACATTGTAACATTTCAGAAAATCAGAAAATTCAATTAGATTTTGATAAAGGAATTCAGCAATTATTGTCCAAATGAGGCTTTTCAAACCCTTGAAGAAAATCTTTAAGCCAAGTGTTATCTTGTATGAGCTGATTCCTTGTGGAGCAGAGAGCTGCCATCTAGGGCGTCAGGGGGAGCAGATGGTGGGGCTTGAGAGCCTTGCTCAGGGGCCTAGAGTTGGGCAAATGAGGATGGAAGGAGTTCACCTTTCCCACACACATTCTGATGTTGTTGGACTGGGGGGGTCAAGACGGCAACCTTCCGATCACTGACCCACCTTCTTTAACCTCTTCCCCACCACTCCCCCAGGTTCATCTACAAGAAATAAATGCTTTCATTCAATACAGTTCAAGATAAACAACAAATTTAGTTCACAAATATTTAGGTTTGATGTGGCAGTAGCTGAGTGATTCCTAACACAAACTGAGCATGACGTCTTGTAACATGACATGAAATTAAAGTTACTTTCAAGGTTAGAACAAAATGATGACAATACAATATGCCATTTCTCATCATAAGATAGTCTCAATTCAAAACTGTGGCTTGAAAAACAGTGGGTGGATGTTAATTTGTTCAAGGATTTCCATTGTTCTCCCCCATTCTAGGGAGAAAGGGAACACTGGAAATACCGTTCATCTGTTTGTCCATCTGTGGACCAAAAGTAACAAATAAATAAATAAAATTGAGGAAACTGTGCTTTATAGTTTTTAAATTGCTTAAAAGTATAATTTCCTCAAATGACTGTGATGGCTAGTGGGGTGACTAAAAATTGACCAAGGCCACCATTTCCAATCTCTTGCTCTGCCAAAATCCTCTCCTCTTAACCACTACAGTAGTGGATTTTGTTGTCTTTCCCATAATGCTTAGCGGTATTTTAGTTTTCCAGCTGCACCATGAGTGAGAAGGACAACTGAAAAACCGCTAAGCATTATAGGAAAGACAACACAGTCCATACCATACCATACCATTTTATTTATAAAGCACTTTAAACAGGAACAAGTCCACACCAAAGTGCTGGACAAACAAACACGCAACAGGCAACACATACAATGAAGTACAACACGAAAAACATAAAAACATTGCAGATCATAAATCAAACGATCCAATACAAATCAGCTGGCATTGAAAGCGATGGAGTAGTAGTGAGTTTTTAACCGGGATTTGAAAACCGAGAGGGAGGGGGCCTGTTTGATGAGCAGCGGTAACTCGTTCCAGAGTTTTGGGCCTGCTACTCCTCTTAACCACTACGGGAGTGGATTTTGTTGTCTTTCCCATAATGCTTAGCGGTATTTTAGTTTTCCAGCTGCACTATGAGTGAGATGGACGTCTGTGATATAGACCTGCTTCTTGTGTGCTGTTAAAGTTTAGGTTTCCTGTTGTGAGGCCCAGAGTGTCTTAATTGGGCTCAACTCACACAATGTTAAGACAGTAGCCTCAGTTCAAAAAATTCATTATTACAGCCTCATATACCTGAACCGTATCGGATCGGAAAGTATCGGTATCGGTCGATACCCAGATTTAAGTATTGGATCGGAAGTAAGAAATGTGGATTGGTGCATCCCTAAGTGTAACTCCCACCCTTGTCCATCTTGGACGAACAAAAGTGTATTTGACCTCTCTCGATGTAGATCGAAGTCCCGAAATACCAACCTTTCAGTCATGGATATCCTCTATGCCGATGTCGTATGCTAAACGGCGAACAGAATGGAAGTTTACAGAGCTATCTCAATGCCTTGCAGGAATCGTGTTGCAAGCTTGGATCAGTTATGTGTCACCAAGACCCAAATACTAAAACGGCCTCCGAGAGGCTGTGATCCTGACGCTAACATGTTGAACATTGATGGGATAAACCTGGAAGAAGTTACCAATTTCTGTTATCTGGGCTGCTAGATAAGAAACGACAACCGTCTTGTGTCCAAAATTGGAAAATCTCATGACATTACACTGCAGACGAGCTTGCAGTTTACCGTGCCATAGTACTGCCAATCCTTCTATATGCTAAACCTGGAGCCTGTATAAAGGTGAGATTAGGAGGCTGAACGCGTTTCACATAAAATGCCTACTTGTGCATCAAATGGTAGGATCAAGTCACAAATGCTGAAGTTCTTCATTGTTCAAATACTCACGGCATTGAGGCCCTACTGATGAGAGGACACTGCGATGGTGCAGTTACGTCCAGCGGATGGAGGACTGTAGACTACCAAAGAGCGTATTTTACTCAGAGCTTTTGTGTGGGAAGCACAACTCCGACTGGCAGTACCTTCACCATAGGGACGTCTTCAAACATAATCTGCCTGTGTGTAGTTTGGCCACTGAAGAGTGGGAGGAGGCTGCTCAAAGAAGATCAATTTTACGTTTAAAGGTCAAGAAAGGCGTCTCAAACTTTGAAAATTCTCGCCTTTCTGAGTTAGACCTCAAATGACAAATTTGCTAGAACTGACCTAAACCCTGCTACAACTACATCTACAACAGTGCAGGCCAGCTATACTGCGTGACCTGTGACCAAATACAGGTAGTCCTCGACTTACGAACGAGTTCAGTTCCTACGTCCGTTCGCATGCCGGAAATTGCCGTAAGTCGTAAGTAAATACGTCCAAACGGCACCTCATACGTACAGTACTTAATTTTACCAAGCACTTAGCCTATCCTAACACATTACCCTACATAATTATCAAAACCACATACATTTAGGAGACATAATGAAGGAAAAAAAGAGTTAATTACCTACTGGTATGCTGGTTTCCGTCTGTTAGCATGTTAGCTCGTTGCACCTCCGAGTTCTGCAGCTTCCAGCTGCAGAACTCGGTCCACAGCTCCTAAACTCCTCTGCTCTGTCTGCTCCGGTCTGCCCAAACCATGCGGTCTGTAGTAAATTTCCACTGAAGCTACTCCCCCTCCCTCCACCGAGTGCTCTCCCCCCTCCCCTCCTGTAAATTTAAAGGCGCATAAGCGCATAAATGGTGTAACTATAAGCAATGCTTTTCAGTGGGACGCGTTTGTAAAGTCGAATCGCCGTAAGTCGAGACCGCCGTAAATCGAGACCGCCATAAGTCGAGGACAACCTGTATTTAAGATCAAAAAAGGCGTTCAATACAGGATCAACTGGACTTTATTTGTTGCAGAAAACGTTTCGACTTCTGTCCAGAAGTCTTTTTCAATTCTGAATGAATGAAAGCTGTGAGAACGAGAAGTTTTATACAAGCCACGCACCAACATATGAAATTGGAAACTGAAATAACACCACAAAATACCTAACATGCCCATTCTATTTAAATTGACAAAACAAAACAACACATCACACCTGGGGGTTTGTAACACATACATGTAAATTGAAAGATCACACCTTAACAGTAGGAGGTTCCCTTGAGGTCTCTGGTAGAAGACACAAACTGTATGTAAATTGACACAAAACACCTCCCAAACAACAACAGAGGCTACTCAGAGAAACTTTGTTAGTCTAATTTACAGACAAGACATCACTGCTCCCATCCAGTGTAAAACGTTTCGGAATCAAATTTAAAACTGAGTTATATATTTAAGATGACGTTCGGATTTCAAGTCACATACAAGCACATTCCAGAAGCTAGCCAGGGTCGTCGTCATCGGACACGATGCAGACATCATCATCAACTTCCACCCACTTGAATCTCTTGCAATAAAAACATTTTGGTTTAGTTGCATTCCCTGTTCAATTCCAGTCCAGAAAAACGCTCATCTCAAAAACTACAAAACATTCATTATTCATATCCTTCAGCAATGGAGGGCATCAGTACGGTAGCCATAAGGTGTAAATGAACAACATTTGAAAAAATGAAATTACATTTGAAAAAAACACAACAAAAACAACAAAACCACAACAACATTTGAAAAAACGAAATTACATTTGAAAAAACACAACAAAAACACATTTGAAAAAACGAAATTACATTAAGCCAAGCGGAAGTGGCTCGAATCACATTAGAAAAAACGGAATCACATTTGAAAAAAACAGAATTACATTTGAAAAAAACAAAAAACAGAATGACATTAGAAAAAAACAGAATGACATTTGAAAAAATAAAACCAGAATGACATTAGAAAAAAACAGAATGACATTTGAAAAAACAGAATTACATTAAGCCAAACAGGAATTTTTTTTGATTAACAGCATAAAACCGAACGACAGAACAATTTTTTCAAATATAATTCTGTTTTTTCAAATGTCATTCTGATTTTTCAAATGTGATTCCGTTTTTTCTAATGTGATTCCGGCCACTTCCGCTTTAGCTTAATATAATTCTGTTTTTTTCTAATGTGATTTGAGCCACTTCCGCTTTGGCTTAATGTAATTCTGTTTTTTTTTTTTCAAATGTGATTCGAGCCACTTCCGCTTTGGCTTAATGTAATTTCGTTTTTTCAAATGTTGTGTTTTTTCAAATGTAAGTTCGTTTTTTCAAATGTTGTTCATTTACACCTTAGGGCCACCGTACATCAGTGTATCAATTGTATATAAAATTGACTTTTATTGTTGATATTAAAGTCTCAAGTATATGTTCATTTAACACCCAATCAACTCGAGACTGAGTACCATTGGTCTCATTGTGGCCTGAGCTATCTTTTAGCCAACACCTCTCTGTAAGAAAATTAAAATTTTAACACAACTATTAAGACCATGTGTTAACACATGGGGAAAATGCTTGTGAACATCCAGAGGCAAAGAGTTAAAAGCATCTGAGGGGAGTCGAGGGGGAACAGCTGCATCTGAGCTTATCTGAATTATTAATAAATGCAATATTCACAGGTATGCGCATATTAAATCCAGCAAAGACACGGAGTCCTACGAAAGCCGTTTTCAAGCTTGACAAGATTATTTTCAAGGAAAATATCTCCTATCAGTCAACTTGATAACATGCACCTCGAGTTATGAAAAACTGTAATGATTAATAAAGTTTGAAGTGTTGCCTTGGGGCAGTGGGTTCCTGGTTTAAATCTGAGCTGGGGCCTGTCTGAGTTGAGCTGAAATATTCTCACTGTGCCTGTTAAATGAGTCAAATGATGTCAGATTGATTTTCAATAAAGTATAAAGGGTTTGAGTTCATACTAGTCATTCAAAGACAAAACAAGGATGTGGTTTTATGATCTGATAAACTCCGCTGTCTTCTGTCCAATCAATATGGTTTCCTTTAAGTCAACATCTAACACAGTGTCCCTTCCTTTACACTCCCTTTATAAACTACAGTCAGTGTTTCCCCGACCATTATCCAGGGAGGGCGGCCCGCCCTGCCATAAAGACCATGGCATATAAAAAAAAAAATGTCCATTCATGTTTGCCCTTGACCAATTCTGTGCAGCGGGGGAGACACCAAATGTCCCTATTACCCATCATTATATCCTCCTCCTGCTTCATACCCTGACCTCCTGGGACTTCTGTTTCAAAACTTTGTCCTGAATGTTAACGAGTTCATTGTCTTTATTAACACACAGCATTTGTGGCTCCCCCCCAGAAAATTTAAAGTACATGTAGTCCCCGGGTTGCGACGGTCTCGAGTTACGAAGTGTCACCGTTACGAACGCCCTTCCATTGAAAAGCATTATTAGAGTTACGTGGTTTATGCGCCTTTACACCAGAAAATACGGTACCGAGACAAAACTTGCAGGAAGGAGGGAGGGGGAAGCTTGACGCGCTGGAAACGTACAGGAGACCTCAGGCAGACCGGAGCAGAGGAGGTCAGGAGGGGCTAATATGCTAACTCTGGACTGCTGGACCGCGCGTGGAAATACAGGAGACCTTATTTTTTGGAGCGGAGGTTTACGAAGCAGAGAGGCTACAGCTGAGCAACGAGCTAACATGCTAGCAACGAGCTAACATGCTAGCAATGAGCTAACATGCTAACAGACGTGAAGCGGCAGGAAGCTCACCAGCTCCCGGTAAGAAATTAACTATTTTTTCCCCTTCATTACGGCTCTGAATGTATGTGTTTTTTGATAATTATGTAGGGTAATGTGTTAGGATAGGCAAAGTGCTTGATATAAATACAGTACTGTATGTATGAGGGGCCGTTTGGACGTACTTTCCGACTTACGACGATTTCCGTGTTAGGAACGGGCGTAGGAACGGAACTGCGTCGTAACTCCGGGACCACCTATATTTCCATTTCCTGCGTTCTAGTGTATTTGAACAGGTTGTTAAACATCTATGTTTACCTACATGGGTAAACACTTGACTCAATAACATTTTAGTTAATTGAACAACAAATTGTAGCCTGACCAACAGCTCTCCTTGTGTGAATAGAACACGCTCTGCTTCTGTCACGCATCCTAACCCCCCGCCCCGGTTGACAACTACTGGCACTAATGTAGTGCTATGCTAGCACCCAACACAGAGGTGTCTCCCCCTCCTCCCTATGCCCCACCAAACACCTCAACCCTATGTCTATATGTGAAACCGTGAGGTAGATGTACTGTAATAAACGTAGTTTATTGAACTATCAAAAACAACACATATATGTATATATGTCTAAAAAAGCTAAGTCTGGTCCTCTGGGTATTCAAAAAACAATACAAAGCAAAAAAAATGTAGAAACGTTTCGTCTTTCGTCCGAAAGACTGCTTCAGTCTGAGCTGCTGTGTTCAGCTCAGTCTTATAAATAGCACCATCTCACAGTGGATCAACCAGTTGGCTGATGACAGCCGAAACCAGCTGCTCACATGATCAAGGAGGACCATCAGCCTATTACCAGTACCTCCTGACTGGTAACAATGTTGCTAACTAGAAAAACTGATTTGATAGAATCAATGCGAAATCTGTCATTTGTTTCCATATTTGGTCATTTAATTTAATTTGTACACATCCTTGATTGTCCATTGTTGTCGTCACTCTTTGTTAAGAAATCAGGTCTCTCTTGTAAAAGAGTCCCCGAGGCGCATTGAGATTAACCTGTATTGGTTAAATGGATTTGATGCATCAGATGTATTCAAAAAATGTTGCAACAAACTGAAACTCACCCAATAAGTACAAAGTAAAGTTTATTTTCACCTGTAACAAGAAGCATTGAAGAATGAGACAAGCTGCACACATTAAAATCCAAGTAACAAATTTATTAAAACTATTATTAGAAACAAAATATATTCTATGTCAAATGACCCCTCAATAATTCCAGAGAAAACCTTAGATGAAAACAATACGTTCATCACCAACGCCACATTAAATGGCGCCACGTTTATTTAAACATATTCCCTTCAGTGAGCAGTCAAGTGTTTCTATGATTAGTGACCTGAGTGGAAAACAGGCGTTCACACTTACCGCCTCAGACGAAACACAGACCGAGTCCTCGTCTCAGACACCGCTGAGACGTTCATTAAAGAATTTTAATCACAGTGTGGCATGATAACATCTCCCACACTCAGTCATGGAAGCTCCCGCCTACGCAAAGTGTTGGCCCCATGCTAAATGACGACAAAGCTACGTGACAGTGTTGGCCAAACAGCTTGGTAGTCATGCAATAGATCAAGGTTGGCAAACTGAGTTGTTGGGCTAATCAAGACAATGGGCAATGGGTTTAATTAAGACTGCAAGGCAAGAATCATTAGAGGGGTTCATCTGAGGGAGGTGAACTCTCTTCGCAGTGCCCATTGGGTCGTATGATAAGGGCTTTTATCGGTTGGGTTTAATCACACACTATAACTTATGCCCCAAGGCCGTTGGTTTGACCTCTTATAAGATTCTGGTTTGGCCCGAACATCCCCAAAGGTTAGCCACTATCAGGGAGATTAGCACTTTAGCAAATTGTCTTGTTTGACTGATGAGAAGCGCACCAAAGCAGCTCTTTAAAAGGTCCTTACGGGGGTAGCCCTCTTTGACGCCATGCGTTCCCTACTCCTATTAGATCGTATTAAAGCCCCGTTACATTGAACTACCAGAAGCATCCAGCAGCTGTTGTCACTAAAAGGCCGACGTTGGATTGTTACAGTGAGGTTGTTTACATCGCGGCTGATTTATCACACCATTTTCCTTCCATTAACTAAGAGGTTCATTTTAAAACAACTTTGTTTTGGTGTAAAGCACTTCAAGTCTAAAGCAGCTGGGGATTTGAGTATAGAGATAAATGGACTCAACCTGACCGTGAGGCTCTAAACTACCAGAATACTTTCAGCGAACTGGTCACAGTCATTAGCCGGTAATTGATGTTTGGCTGTTCGGTTCAGTTGAAAGCCCATTTGTATCAAAAAAGTTCAACTCATGACCTGTTTTCTTTTTAATATCAATAACACAAAGTATCAAAGAAGTAAAGACTAAAGACAAAAGACTTTGGTATTTTAAACTTGTACTCAGGAGCATGTCCTTAATCAATCAAATCCATTGTTCCAACAAACTGTTTGTGTGACTCCTTAACACAAATTGCTACGAGAGACTGGGTTATCCATAGTGAACGGTATATTTAGATCCATTTATATCTATTTGGGCAGATTTCTACCTCAGTGTGGAGAATTATACACATGCAACTCTCACTGCATAACCAGAGAAAGGACAGTCCAAACCCTATTCCCAATCAATCTGGTCTGCTGATTTCTAGGAGGCACCTCGATTGCACCAAATCTAGTGCAAACAAACTTGAAAACTTTTCCTCGTAAATATGAGCCAATAATAGTTTCTAAAATAATCCCATTAGTATAATTAAGTCAGTGGATTTTGTGCCTCAACAGTCCAATTACAGTACTGTATATTATTTTCAATAGGCGCCTTATGCAACAATTCATTTACTTTTTTTATGTTTTGCACTGAGTTATAAACTTTAATCCTTTAATGTTCTATATGGTGACAATAAATTCTGTTTCTGAAAAAAAAAAAATCCCAGACCAAACTAACAAAATAACAATCGGTGGAAATCGCCTCTCTAGCAAAGCGGTGGAACACCGTGTGTGTATCACATTTGATCCGGGATCAGTCCCAGGCCATGGAAGGACAGTTGGCAACACAGTGGTGCAGTTGGTAGAGCGGCCGCCTCTCAGCAAGCACCCTGGTTCAAATCCCGTCCGGAGTCTTTGTCTCTATGTGTCCCTGTGATAGACGTGCAACCTGTCCAGGGTGTACCTTGCCTCTTGCGCAGTGATTGCTGGACATGGACACCAGTGACCCCTGTGACCCAAAAAGGAATTAGTGGGGAAAGATAATGGATGTATGGATGAATGGATGCAAGGAGGGCCAAAACCAAAGTGGAATGTTGTACCACAAAAAAAAAAAAACTCCAGTCTAAAAGTTTTAGAACATACAAACACCATTTGACACCAGGATTATTCAGAATACATTGTTATGCATTAAATTTATGGCTATGTTCAAGTGCAAATAACAGAGCTTCTGCTGAAGTCTCAGGCATTTCAAGCAAGAAAACAGTATTTCCTGCTGGAATACCCAAGTAACACTAAATTGAGTGTCATTTATATAATGTAGTTTCATGCAATAAAGTTAGAATGAAAGGCTAGCCAAAAGACATCTCTACAGTTTGTCTTGAGTCTTGCACAGGGTCTCATTCCAATTGGATATGCCCAGAACACCATAGGGAGGCATCCAAGGGGGCATCTTTACCAGATGCCGGAACCAACTCAACTGGCTCCCCAATTCCAAGCTTCATTCACCAAGTACTTTCAAAAATATCTTGAAACACTGGTTGTCACAAGACCTTGTACATAATTTTGTAACATTTGTGATAATATATGTCACCTGAGTTTCTTGAACATGTTCCAAAGTCAGTCCATGCATCAGGAACCCTTCTGCAAACCTTCTCAACATTGTTTCCATAATTTCAGAGCTAGTGCTGTATTTTCTCTTCAAGGTATGTATGCTAGCTCATGAAAATGGGCGTAGTTATATTTGAGAGGGTCCTAAGTGCACTGGAGTGGGTTTAAATAAGTTTGCACTAAATTCCAATGAGTGTTCATGCAAATGTGCCATTTAGTGTGAATCCAAGTGAAAGACTGAATAGTCTCTTGCAATTTTGTGATTCCAGCAGTCCCAGCCCAGTGATGTTGCCTTGTCTGTTCGTTGTAACTCTTTTCCCAATCCGAGGTCACATAAAGTACTATCTACAAGCAACATTTTCTGAACCTTTACAGAAAACCCAATTTTAAAAGAGCTCAAATATTCCTTCAAAGCCAGGAAAGGAATGGAGATGACTGGGCATCCCTTTCGTAAGACGTGATATTGAGGAGATCATTGATTCATAAATCAACTCCAATTGTAAATTAGTTTCAGGAAAACAATTTACAATAGCCCGGTGGTAGGAAATAGCAAAGCGGGTGGGAAAAAAATGAAAGTTGATTTTATTGCCAAAACATGCAATAAAATCTCAGAGAAACAAACAAAAACAGTTCTTCTTCCTATGCAGTGAACATCACTAGAGGCAAAGCACACATTCAACCCCAGAATGCAATCTTTAGACCGCCCTGTCACATCGAAGCTTCATGGACATCCACCTACTTTGCACATGCCGAGGGGCATTTATGAGAATATGGGAGCAATGTTTTTTACATCAGGTCACATTTGGGAATCTTATGTAAGAAGTGAGTCCATGTAACATGAAGCAGAATGTTAAATTAATGGGAAAAACTAGCTGGCCTATATTTTATGCAGGTGATATTTCATGCAAGAGTGAGCAAATAACTTGAAAATGCTACAAACAATTACTGTCATCTGATTCCACAAATATTCTAATAAAGTGAGGCAGCTCTTCTGCTTTCTAAAGGCCCTTTTTCTGATTAATTCCTTGTGGATTGCAAAAGCAGTGTTCACTTGGATAGCTCACTGCTTGCATCACTTATAGATTTGGTCAAGCAAGAACAGACAAGTGACAATGACATGTCTTATTTTTTCTACATTAAAACACACATTCCTCTTTACTAATTATTTTTATTAAAGTAAATTGTTACTTGACCTGGAGTACCGCCTACGGCACACATTACGTATACACATTAAACTTTAATGAACTATTATACAGCACACAATACAATCTATAGCCAAGACCCAGACAAGAAAATACCTTGTTTTCACACTTCCCTTTATTTGTAACCTTGACGTTGAAGCTGGAATGAAGAGTATGGAACATCTAGTGGCATTACATATGTGTCTGAATGTATCACAATAGTAGATGTACCTAGAGAATATAGACTGAAGAGAACAGACGCCAACTCTTAGTGATTTAAAGTGGTGTATTTGCAGTGAATAGATATTTATATTCAGATGTGTACAACTGGGAAACCTGGGGAAGGAAGAGAAGAGCCAGTAGGACTGGAATGAGTGAATGGCAGAGAGGCTGTCTATAGGTGGGTAGGCGACTTGTAAAGTTGAGAGGAGGGCAGAGGATTCCAGGCAGATTAGGTTCAGATTTAGAGAGTGCAGGTGGAGTGTAGGGATAAGTAGATAGCAAGTGGTTGGATGGCGGCGGAGCTGAAGGTGAGTCACAAGGAGGTTTACGGAGATCCAAAAGGTAGGTACAGGGATTCAGGATTCAAGGTGGGCGACAAGGGGTTCAGGACTGGAGGCTCAAGAGGCAGGTTCTGGAAGGATGTGAGGAAAACACAAGGTATGCTATATTCTTTAGCCTGGTTAAAACCACACCCTGTCCTTCACTTTGCTTCTGACTAGGGTCTGGCATTCCTCCCATAGAAAACGATTTCTCCGTTCGATTTTTGAACGGACCAATCAGAGAACAGAAGGCGGAGTTTTGTTAGTGTAGCCGGACGGGTATGATTAAAATTGGGAACTTTAGTTTAAAAAAATAAATAATCTAGTTTAAAAAATAATCTTTAATAAAAGAAAGTGATTTTGGTTAAAAACTTTACTAAAAATTACCCTTCAGGCACGTAGACCTGTTGCAGATGAGGCTTGAGACAATTTCACGCACACACACCTTAAATTGCACAGTAGTTTAATTAATTAAAATCCCATTTAAAATATTTACAGTTTAAAAAGGCTAAAATCCTAAATTTAAAATATTTACAGTTTAAAAAAGGCAGTTAAAGTTCAGTTCAGAATAAAAGTGCAATTCAGAAATACAATACAATACAAAATATGTTAAAAGGGAAAAACCCCACACACAGTCCCTCTCAGTAGTTCCAGAGTCCACCCTGGTGTAATCCGCTGCACCTGGAGACGCCACTCCAACCGACACCTGACCTGTGTGAATGGTTGAGCTGGCATCAGTCGGCTTCAGCTCGGCCCGCAGGACGCGTGACGTGACCCACGCCACGCCGTCCAGACAGCGGGCCCCAAACAGTCCCAGGACCAGCAGGCAGGCAAGGGACGACCCGGAAGGGGAGCAGAACCAGTCGGGACAATCAATCCGGACCACAGCACAGTCACACGGCCACGAACAAACAGGGAACAGGACGGTCGCCAAAGGACAAACAGCAGGGACTAAAACAATAAATATTTGGTATTAAAATCTACAAAAGTATAAAATAGAAAGATAAAATAACGCTTTTACTCACCCCTGAGCTGCTCCACCTCTAACAAGAGAGGGAAGC
This sequence comes from Garcialebias charrua, assembly GCA_038048925.1. Taxonomy (NCBI): domain Eukaryota; kingdom Metazoa; phylum Chordata; class Actinopteri; order Cyprinodontiformes; family Rivulidae; genus Garcialebias; species Garcialebias charrua. The sequence goes on from JBBPBX010001281.1 coordinate 55,252, forward strand.
AGAAAGCTTGTATTGGTGGTCGCCAGAACAGTGGATCATGGCGACCATTATTTAGCTAGCGCGTGACACACCAAACTACTGCCGCCGGAAGGCGGATGACGTGTGTCCACCCCTGGAGGCGGGCTCTGTTTTATACATGAAGCCAGCCCCAGACACACCAATCACGTTGCGGCACCTGTATGGTGCATTTAATGTCCGCTCGGACATCTTACCACATTCACCCCCACAAACTGAATCGACGTCCCGTCGATGATCCAGCTTGCCACCAGGGTTCAAACAGTGGACATGGTACCAGCGCCACAGTAGAGGCATGCTGGTCTCCATTAAAAATAAATAAATTACGAGCTAAAAAACAAATAAATTACAAGCTTAAAAACAGGTGAACCGCTGCTGTTTGTCCTTTTCACACGTATACACAATAAAAACAATCTTTCCTGTTATATCAAAATACAAACACAGTGTAGTAAAAGAGTCCCACCTCACAACTGCAAAAACTACCAACAAACGCCAAATGTAGCCGGACGGGTATGATTAAAATTGGGAACTTTAGTTTAAAAAAATAAATAATCTAGTTTAAAAAATAATCTTTAATAAAAGAAAGTGATTTTGGTTAAAAACTTTACTAAAAATTACCCTTCAGGCACGTAGACCTGTTGCAGATGAGGCTTGAGACAATTTCACGCACACACACCTTAAATTGCACAGTAGTTTAATTAATTAAAATCCCATTTAAAATATTTACAGTTTAAAAAGGCTAAAATCCTAAATTTAAAATATTTACAGTTTAAAAAAGGCAGTTAAAGTTCAGTTCAGAATAAAAGTGCAATTCAGAAATACAATACAATACAAAATATGTTAAAAGGGAAAAACCCCACACACAGTCCCTCTCAGTAGTTCCAGAGTCCACCCTGGTGTAATCCGCTGCACCTGGAGACGCCACTCCAACCGACACCTGACCTGTGTGAATGGTTGAGCTGGCATCAGTCGGCTTCAGCTCGGCCCGCAGGACGCGTGACGTGACCCACGCCACGCCGTCCAGACAGCGGGCCCCAAACAGTCCCAGGACCAGCAGGCAGGCAAGGGACGACCCGGAAGGGGAGCAGAACCAGTCGGGACAATCAATCCGGACCACAGCACAGTCACACGGCCACGAACAAACAGGGAACAGGACGGTCGCCAAAGGACAAACAGCAGGGACTAAAACAATAAATATTTGGTATTAAAATCTACAAAAGTATAAAATAGAAAGATAAAATAACGCTTTTACTCACCCCTGAGCTGCTCCACCTCTAACAAGAGAGGGAAGCAGAAAGCTTGTATTGGTGGTCGCCAGAACAGTGGATCATGGCGACCATTATTTAGCTAGCGCGTGACACACCAAACTACTGCCGCCGGAAGGCGGATGACGTGTGTCCACCCCTGGAGGCGGGCTCTGTTTTATACATGAAGCCAGCCCCAGACACACCAATCACGTTGCGGCACCTGTATGGTGCATTTAATGTCCGCTCGGACATCTTACCACATTAGCTTAGCATGGCGAGGTCCAGGCTATTCAGATAAAAAGCTCAGAAACCACTCGGTGGATATTTTTTCTGCTACCAGTGTGTAATTATATGTCTTTAATTTACTGACTGTTGGCCTGGATGAAACATTTGAGATAAAATTCGATTTTTTATCATTTATTTTCGTAGCGCACCCTGAGGCTGTTTGGAAAATGTCAAACCGAAACTATTTAAATCCAGCAGATTTGACCATTTCGTGAATTGATTTAGGAACTGTTAAGCTCAGGAACACTTCTGATATAACGTCAGCTAAGAAATATAGTTTTTCTCAGGAAAGAAATAATAGTTTTTTACCTTGTTTTCTGGAAAATTCCTTCGTGGCGGCAGCCATTTTAACTGACGACGTCAGTCAACGTCGTTCAAAACTCCGCCTTCTGTTCTCTGATTGGTCCGGTAATCCGCCAATCTGCCTTCTGTTCTCTGATTGGTCCGGTCAAAAATCGACCGGAGAAATCGTTGTCTATGAGACAAATCCCAGACCCAGCAGTGAAGGGAAATAGAATTGAGCGGAGCTGTGCAGGAATGGCAAGGGCCAGGCTATATATTCTTAGGCTAATAGCACAAATACCGATGGATATGTAATGCTCCAGCAAGGAAAGGAACTCTTCTGCAGCCTCTTACCTCCTGGAGCTTGTTAGTGAGATGACCCACAGCTGCTGATTGTTGGCACCACTGGACTCAAGAACCTGCAGAAAGAGCTAGAATTCTGTGGACGTTTTGTTAAATTATCTTGTTTGGATCCGAAGTTATGGTCCAGAAAACCAAAAATATTTGGCCTTGCTTTGTGACCTTGACTTTAGAGCTGGGGTGATGAAAGTGTATGCAACATTCCATATAGTGATGATGCACATGTGTATGGAGTTTCATAAAAAGTATCTGGAGGGAATCAGAAGCAATAAGCAGGACAAGCGAAATGTTGAGTATGGAGATTGTAATAATAATAATAATGAATTCAATTCATAACGCACTTTTCATTAATGAAAATCTCAAAGTGCTACAAGGTGCAACAGAATTAAATGTCAATAAAACAAGTAATAAAACAAGTAAAATCAATAACAGTATCAGCTAAGATCAAAAGTAGAATCATGAGGAGGTAGAGTATGCTCGGTTGAAAAGAAAGGTCTTCAAGCCGCTCTTAAAGTCAACCACAGACTGTGGGGCTCTCAGACAGTCAGGAAGAGAGTTCCACAGGCGGGGGGCAGCCACACTGAAAGCCCGGTCTCCCATGGTCCTTAATTTGGTTCTCGGAATGTGAAGGAGATTACTGTTCTGTGACCGCAGCGAACGGGTGGATGAGTATGGAATAAGAATATCCTTCAGATAATCTGGTGAAGCTCCATGTAAGCATTGATGTGTAATGAGAGCAGTTTTGTACTGAATTCTGTAGGTGACAGGAAGCCAATGAAGGTTATGGAGAATGGGTGTAATATGTTCAAATTTACGAACTCTCAACAAGATCCTTGCTGCACTGTTTTGAATATATTGAAGTTTCTGAAGGTTTTTGCCAGGGATTCCAATAAACAGGGAGTTGCAGTAGTCGAGCCTGGAGGAGACAAAAGCAAAGGTGGGCACATGAACGCTATGTAACGCTAAATCGCTGATCCGCTTACAGCGGACCTAACGTTTTTGTCAGCGTAACAGCAGTTTGACTAATTTGCATAATTCATGAGCGGATTTGTGCTTTCTAAGATTAAAATTCAGCACCGCTAATAGCAATATATTTGAAAGACTTCATTTTCTTAAACAACTGAGGGTTTAGCTGTAAATGTTTCACAACATGGATAATCCATCCAACAGCGCCCCTCGCCTACGACCAGAAGTAATGAGAGGATATAGCCTTCCTGCTAGTTGATTTCAGTCATGGTTCTGATCCCACAATGCTTTGTGTCTGCTTACATACCAGGAAGACAATGGTTACAACTCCTATCCCAGCAAAAACAGTTCGTTTGTAATCCAGAGACTAAAATTTTGTATGTATTGATTTATTTTACTTTAAAATAGGAGCTCCTTTTAAAAAAGAAAGAAGAAGTTTAAACGCTGGAGCTCTATCCACCTCTTTTTCCAAAAGCTCACAGGGGCAGCTATGACAGTCCTGTCCCGCCCCCTCCCGGGAGCTTCAGGTTGAGTCTACGCTGGTGCAATCGACTGTAGAACCGGGGACTCCGTAGACAGCCAATCAGCGGGGATCAGCTTCCTTGAAGCTGATTGGCTGTCTACGGTCCCCGGTTCTACGGTTGATTGCACCAGCGTAGACTGGCAGTGAATGTGTGTGTGTGTGTGTTGCGACACGCTTGTACTCGCCGACAGGCGGTCACGTGGTTCCCGCAGCTGTAGTTAAAGAAGCAGCTCGTTGCCAGTTAAGTTTGAGCAGAGACTGACGCAACAGAACACAAAAATCAACTTTTCTTACTTTGTCCGGCGTCTTTCAGTAATTATTGAGCAGTAACAAACTTATTACTTAACTGATTATTGATTATTTCACTGACTGTGTTTTATTAAAGCATTTTTAGACGTGGCAGATGCTTTTATCATTAAAGTGAAACAAGACTGTAAACACATTTGTTAGAAGAAATGGAAAAAAATGTCTATGCAATACGATGATCAATATAGCCATGTCAACAGTGTTTTATAATGTTACACATGTAAAAAAAAAAAAGTAACACTTATTATAAAGCACTTTGAGATTTTTATTGATGAAAAGTGCATTATAAATTGAATTCATTATTATTATTATTATGTGCATGAGAATTCTCCACCTTGCCTCCATGCCAGCAGTATCTGCTCCAGCTTTCCTTAGACTGGGATGAAGTCTTCATTTCTGCACAATGCACATTATATAATTTTGCTCTATTTGTGTATTTTTTAGCCACCAAGTACCTGGATAACAGATTTAATTGTGCTTGTAGCCTGACTACTGTAAAATGGTAATTCACTGATTAAAATGTTAATTTAAATGAAACTGTTTCTAGTTATAATCATAACAGATGACAAAATAAGTGTTAATTGTGCAAAAATAAATTACAAAACAATTATGAAAATGTAAAACAAGCTTTAATGAAGTACATTTAATACTATTGTTTATTAATTACATCATGTCAAGTCAGCAGGAGCAACATTCCAATAATAATCACAACACAAACTGAGTTCTGCAAGTTTTATGTGCACAAACATTTTCAATCAGGGCTCAAAATATTTATAGAAAGAAATGCCTCTGAAAATTGCACCAAATCTCACAAAAAAACTCTTCAGCCAAGTCAAGAAAGTTCATTCTCAATAGTCCAGGTATCAAATCCGCTCATTCTCAATCAGCCAAGTAATTTTAAAGTGCGACTAAACCCAAAATTAACTTTTTTTAGCTGATAAACTCCCTAGAATGTGTTTAAAATGTTATCTAGCACTATGGCTGTGTTTATTCTCACATAATTGTGCATATCTGTGTAAATTGGCAATATTTGGCAATATTTGGTCTAAATATGTGTTTACGGTAGTTCTATGGGTTGAACTGGTGGATTACACCTTAATTTTCTTATTTGTGCAAACGCTCATGTGTGACATGTCTGCTCATGTGTGATGTCACACAGGTGGTTCAAGCAGAGCCAATCCCCTGCAGAGATGAGAAGTGCATACCTTATATGGAAATGCTGCATTTCACTCCTGACAAGCGGTTTTATTTTTATTTTCATTTTCATTTTTTTAGGCCTTTGGTTTTGGATGGAATGGGTGGAATAGATAAATACATCTACATGTTTATTCTTTGTTGTTGCTTGGTGTATGTTGTTGGCTAGAGGTTTAATTTGTTTTAGGTTGTTGCAGGTGGAGGCGTGAACAAAAGCACAACTCTACCTCCACCCTTCCTTGTCTCTCGACACGCCCATTTTCAGGGAGATTTTGGAAGGAGGAGTTACCGTCTCAACATGGGTTTAGTTCTCACTTTAAAGTGCGACTAAACCCAAAATTAACTTTTTTTAGCTGATAAACTCCCTAGAATGTGTTTAAAATGTTATCTAGCACTATGGCTGTGTTTATTCTCACATAATTGTGCATATCTGTGTAAATTGGCAATATTTGGCAATATTTGGTCTAAAAATGTGTTTACGGTAGTTCTATGGGTTGAACTGGTGGATTACACCTTAATTTTCTTATTTGTGCAAACGCTCATGTGTGACATGTCTGCTCATGTGTGATGTCACACAGGTGGTTCAAGCAGAGCCAATCCCCTGCAGAGATGAGAAGTGCATACCTTATATGGAAGTGCTGCATTTCACTCCTGACAAGCGGTTTTATTTTTCTTTTCATTTTCATTTTTTTAGGCCTTTGGTTTTGGATGGAATGGGTGGAATAGATAAATACATCTACATGTTTATTCTTTGTTGTTGCTTGGTGTATGTTGTTGGCTAGAGGTTTAATTTGTTTTAGGTTGTTGCAGGTGGAGGCGTGAACAAAAGCACAACTCTACCTCCACCCCTCCTTGTCTCTCGACACGCCCATTTTCAGGGAGATTTTGGAAGGAGGAGTTACCGTCTCAACCTGGGTTTAGTCTCACTTTAACTACATTCTCCAAGCCATTCCATAATCTAATTCCCTGGATTGAGGTAGAACGTCCCTTCAAACTAGTTCTGAATTGTGGTTTTACAAACATCTCTGTCCCCTTAAGATTATAACAACTTTGTCTTTTAACAAAATGCATTTGGATATTTAAAGGTAATGCATTATTTTGAGCCCTATACATAACTGATAAAATATTATAGTCTACCAAATCATGGAACTTCAATAACTTTAGTTGATAAAATAATGTACTTGATGGATGACGGTAATGTTTTCTAGTGATAATTCTTACAGCTCTTTTCTGTAATACAAAAATAGGCTTTGTGATTGTTTTACACGCATTCCCCCAAACATCAATACAATAGATTAAGTGTGGAACAATGATTGTGTTATACAACAAATACAGAGCTTTATCATTCAATAGGTCTCTGACTTTGTACAGTACTGCAATCGATTTAGCTATTTTTATTCTTACAGAATTTATGTGTTGTTTCCATGTCAGTTTGTCATCAATGATAACACCCAAAAACTTCACCTCACTCACTCTACAAATCTCAACACCCTCAATTTTGAGTGGAACATCAACAGTTTTCTTTTTATTACTGAATATCATGTAATTAGTTTTTTCTAGATTTAATGATAATTTATTTATTTTAAACCAAGTTTGTATCTTGACAAATTCTGTCTTTATCAATTCCAACATTTGTTCTATATCTTCGCCTGAACAGAAAAATGTGGTATCATCAGCAAAAAGTACACATTTAAGGAGTCCTGACACATTTACCAAGTCATTCACATATAAAATAAATAGCTTTGGTCCAAGTACAGAGCCTTGGGGAACTCCACATGTGATATTACAGAGGTCAGATCTTACATCATTTATTTGTACAAATTGTTTCCTATCTTTCAAGTAGCTAGATACCCACTGTAATGCTGGTCCTCTAATACCATATTTGTTCAGTTTTTCAAGGAGAATGGTGTGATCAATAGTATCAAATGCTTTTTTTAAATCAACAAAAATACTGATACAATATTGTTTTTGATCGACAGCAGTAGTTATTTGTTCCATTAATTCCATGAGAGCCATTGATGTAGAGTTTTTTGCTCTAAACCCATACTGACTGTTGCTTAGAATATTTTGTTTATCTATAAATTGATCTAGTCTGTTTACAAATAGTTTTTCAAGAATTTTTGAAAACTGTGGTAACAAGGATATAGGTCTATAATTGTTGAACACACATTTATCACCATTTTTAAAAAGAGGAACTACCTTAGCTACTTTCATATTATCTGGAAATATTCCTGTTGAAAATGATAAATTACATATGTATGTAAACGGCTCAATAACATGGCTCATTATGTCCTTTACAAACATCATATCCATGTCCACCCAGTCCCTTGATCTCTTGTCTGTAAGATTTTTTACTACATTCATTATTTCCTCTTTGTTGGTTCCATTTAGAAAAATACTATTTGCACAACCTTTAATTGAATGGATCACATTATTATCTGCTTTTGGTATTTTAGCTGCAAGGCTTGATCCAACATTCACAAAATATTGATTAAATCCATTTACAATTTCATTTTCATCATGAATTTCATCGTTGTCTTTTACAAAGTATTTTGAAATACCAGTTTTTGTTTTATGATTCTTCAGGACACTATTCATTACTCGCCATGTTGCTTTCATATCACCATTACTTTTATCTAATAATTTACTATAATATTCTTTCTTATGTTTCCTTATAATCCCTACTAATTTATTTTTATACTTTTTGTATTGATCTGGAGAATGAAAACAAAGCCCCTTGCAAGTAACTAGCTCCTATTAACATTGAATTATTAAGTATTTATATAGATAAAAATGTGCCATGGAAGTACCCTGATGCATGCTCAATAATGCTCATGTTAAATAATGACGGTTAGTGTTATGACAGCCTGCAAACTCTCTTGTTCTATAGATAAAAAGCACAAATATAACTGTTATCCCTGTGTTTAGTGGGCTTAATAATAAAAATCATATGTACTTATTAGATAAGTCAGTCTTATTTATTGTATCACATTATATTATAACATTCATATATAATATCAAGTTGTTTTGGTTAGGTTGTTGAAATAACATAATCACAGTAAAATATATCATTTTTCTTCCCCATACATCAGCTATTTAAAATCTAATCTGGAATCATTCCTCCTTGTTAGACTTCAGTTGACCTGTTTAAGTTGGGCCCAAATTTGTTATCTTTTGATTTATTTTTCATTGAAATTTAATTCTTTGTTAGTTTATTTTTGGAACTATTAAATTGAATTATTTGGTGGATTTTTGAACACCTTTGTCCTTATTTAAGTCTGGACCCTCACAATTCTATTTATATTATGAACTTGTATTACTAAAATAATTATAACAGAATATGATAGAAGTTGTCCAAAAATTGAAAAGTGGAAGCAGAACACTCCCATTCTCTTTTCACACTGATGCCTCAAACAAGGTGAAGATGAACCATGTTTTATTAATGATAGTTTTATACAAATGGATACACCTGATATATACAAATAAAAACATGAACAAACTTACTTTACAGTATACAAACATAATTATGCATACTTCTACACATGTTTAAAAAAATTAAACAGTTTATGGCATGTTAGCTCTTGTTCCTCCGGTCCAGCTCCGCTGTTTCTGCCGTCTGGTGACACCATCCACCCGTCCATCCTACAGTAAGGTCCACGCCTTTTGTTTACGATGCAAAACCGCCCTCCTAACCTCCTCTGCTCCGGTCTGCCTGTCCAAACAACAAAGTCTCCTGTAGTAATTTTCCACTGACTGCGTCAAGCTACTCTTCCCCCTCCCTCCTGTAAACCTCCTGTAAATTTCCGCTGTTCTTCGCTGAGTTTCGGTACCGTATTTTTTGGTGTAAAGGTGCATAAACCGCGTAACTCGAACAATGCTTTTCAATGGGAGGTCATTTGTATCCACGAAACGTCGCAAGTCGAGAAGAGAAATCCGCCGTTATTCTAAGGGGAAAAAAGGAAATTCCCCCCCCCCCCACTTCTCTGTTGGCAAATGGTTTAGTCCAATGTTTACAAGGAACAACAAAAGCACCGGAGTCACAGGCTCGCGCGGAGCCGCTGGGTGGGAGTGAGCTGCAGCACAAACTATTAACTTCCAGTAAGTAGCTACTTAAAACATAGGTGACAGTGACTGGGAGGAAAAGGTCTTTCACAGTGTTGAAAGACAAGTGTGTCTGTGTCTCATTAGTGGCTGTAGCAACAGCAAAACGCAACGAGGAGCGACACTTCATCAGCTAACACGCTAGCTTCAATGCTAACTAGCTCCCTGGTGGCTCACAACAGACAGAAGAATGTCAGCGCAGCTTTGAGCAGGATGGATTCACATTCATCATATTTTCAGGTGTGGAGCTCTTGAAAGAAGTAATGATAAAATATGTGAAAGATAATTAATTAAAAAAAGAGTAGAGAAGATGTGATGATTAGTTAAAATGATTTTATATGTGTAGCACTTTGTTGCAGCTGTGGTTGTTTTAAGGGCTTTATAAATAAATTATTATAATAAAAAATGTTGAGGATCAATACTTATGTCACATGATTAATTTAAAAATGTCACTGTTTATTATATTACATTATTGATATTTTGTATCTGCAACTGGAAGATTTTATTCTTAATAGGTTCTTAAAAAATGCTACATATTTGTTAATAGTTAAGGCATATTTTGAATGAATGTTACAAACGTGTTCATTTCTACAAAACAGTTAATAAAATATTTATAAAATACAATGAATTTCAAATGTTACAGATTGAGTTTAACATAAAAGAAATAGTGTTTTATGTTTAAATATCAGTAAGTAATCCATTATGCCCCCTTGTTTAGGACTGGAACCGATCTCAGCTGCTTTTGTGTGAAGGCAGGGACACCCAGGACAGGTCACCAGAGACACCCAGGACACGTCTCCAGTCCATCACAGAGACAGACAAAGAGACAAACAACCATCCACACTCCCAGTCAAAGCTAAGAACAATTTACATTTGCACAGAAGAGCCAAAAAATTATTCAAACTGAGGACTCAAGTTCTTGATTGAGAGTTCTAATCACTACTGGTAATTATCAATAATAATTGATCATATTTACCAAGCTAAATCATTGTGTGGAGTCTTTAATAATACAGACCAGATCAGATGTGATCAGGCAGTCATATATTCACATGTATGTAAATGTATTATTATTAATACTATAATTAAAGTTGAACCATGCAAATTTGTTTGGAACGAACAAGTGGACCTTTGTGCCTCTTGGTCCCACTGAAGTAGCTCTCAGTCTCAAAAAGTTTGGTGACCCCTGCATTAAAGTATTTCTTCTCCTTGAAAACTGTTTTCTTTTTAAGCTTTAAGATTTTGGGAAGGTGTGGTACCAGATTATCAGTGACACTGACCACAGCAATCTATGAATACAAGCCAAACTGAAATTTAAACAATATTTAGAGGGGACCTATTTTGCAAAATTCTCATTTTGCCACTTGTCATTTTGCCAAGTGGCAAAGATTGAACACATTAAATTTTTTACAAGAGTAATGAGTAGGGATGGGGCAGATCCGATCCAGTATCGGTATCGGTATCCGATACCAGCATAATTTAAGTATCGGATATCGGATCCAACCTGCCGATATTTCCGATCCAGCTTCAAAGAGCACTTGTGTTCCATCATATTCTGTGACTGCCGTCTTAACATTATGTGAGTTAAAACCAATGAAGACACTCACAACAGGAAACTCACAAACTTTAACAGTATAGTCTTTATAGTATAGAAAACATTCCAAAATACACATAACTTTATAGTCTCAGTACAAATATTTCATTATACAGATTCACATACCTGAACAGTATCGGATCGGAAAAGTATCGGTATCGATCGATACCCAGTTCTTAAGTATCGGTATTGGATCGGAAGTGAGAAATGTGGATCGGTGCATCCCTAGTAATGAGTGTCACTATTGTACTGGTTAATAGTAGTATTTAAGACTACTGAATACATGCCATTTAAATCAATATTGTTGCTGATTATTCTGCATAGTATATGCATGCAGTTTGGATAAACTTTCATCTGTACATTTTGCATTACATTTCACTGTAACTTTGCCGACCCCCCCAAAATTGCTCTTAAAAAATTTCCCTGTTTATGGTCCCACCCAATAATGAGATGAAATCTACGCCCTTGCTTCAGACACTTTTTTTTTATAATGTGGAGGTTAAAAGACATATCCTGATCAAAAATAACACCAAGAGTTTTAACATTAGAGCTGGAGGCCAAATCAATGCCATCCAGAGGAAGTGAAAGGCTGCAAAGATGCTCAGATCCAAAAACAACAACTTTAGGCTTTTCTGTATTCAAAAGCAGAAAATGTAGGGTCATACAGGTTTTATGTCTTTAAGACATGCTTGTAGTCTAACTAGCTGATTGGATTCATTGAGTTTCATGGATAAATATGAGCATAGCATTAAAAAAAATCCCATTCTGTTTAATAACTATACCTAATGGAAGCATATATAAAGTAAATAATGTTGGTCCAAGCACTGAACCCTGAGGAACTCACTGACTAACTTTGGTGCATGAAGAAGATTCATTATTTTTTCATTCAAACTTTATTTAAACAGATAAGTCACATTGATCCTCAAAGACTCATTTACAAGTGAGATCTGTTGGACAGACAATAAAAGTGGTGAAAAATGACACATAGGGTTTGGAGACAAAAAAAATCCTAACACATTTTTGACTTCTGAAGGTCAAAAATGTGGTAATGAAAAAAATCTCACACACAAGCACATAATGACGCCGACATTACGCAGAGGGCGGGGGACTCAAAGGCGGTTGCATGCCAGCCCGTACTGCAGAGTTCAGATAGAATCACTCAGTTCATGGAGATCTGTGCACACTCATGGGGGGGGGGCAGTGCCGAGGACGGCCAGAGTCGAATCCAGAGTCCTGAAATGATGACAGAATGTTTATTCAGCTGGGCTCCTCTGAAAAGTCAGTGGAATTCCTCAGCAGAAGGGTTGGAATGGGTGAGAGCGTCAAGTTTACAAAACTTCAGCAGGCGTGTTGAGATAAGACGGCCTGTCAAGGCCAGTCAGTGAGCCAAATTTCAGATAAACACGATTGTTTTGGGAACAGGCAGAACTTTAATGACATCTACCTTCAGTCTGTGTCGGTCCACTCGCTTCCGAAAATGTCCAAATTAAAATAACCATAACAAATGGAACGAGCCTCAGAAAATCCCCGAGATGTAATCCATTCAGCCAAAAGTCTGGTTTCTCGAGACATGAACCAAGCCATCATGTAAAGCCCGAGATACACTCGAGCGTCCTCACGATACGCCTATACGCAGCGCACGTATGCGCAAAAGTTTTTTTTTTACTACGCATACGCGATGCACGGTGTCTGAACATAAACTTCCCCGGCGCCGGACTGTTTTGTATGTTACACAAATTAAATAAATTCCCCTTCTTTATCGCTGATCGGGCCTTTTCTTTTGTTTTTTTGCCTAAAGTCAAGTAACCGCTTCTTCCTCCGTTCACTCGATGATTGAAATGAATGAATTCAGGTCCTACCTGGGTGCGGCGATGTTTTAAATATCCCTGGTGGGCTGTGTGCTGCAGGAAAAGCACTCCCTGTTATTATTTTTATTTCTGAGAGAACTTTTTACAACATATATAGTAGAAACACCGCATGAACACCGCCGCGGTCTTCAAGGCGCTACATGAGCTGGCTGTCAATCATTTCAGTAGGCGTGTCAGCAAGTAACCAATCAGCGAGCTCAGTTGAGTCCCCTCCGTGTGCAGCTGCTCATATTACAACAAGGAGAACGCGAGCGTATAGTTTCTGACATATGCTGAAGCATATCAGCAAAACACATGCGCACAAAATGCGCGCGTAGAGTGGCGTACCTGAGGACGCATGAGTGTATCTCGGGCTTAAGGCAGGCAGCCTGACCAGGTCCAGATTAGCCGCCGACGTCTTCCTTGTGTGTTGATAGACCAGAAACCAGCCAAATCCAAAAAGCAGGAAACAGTTATCATAAATCCAATTAAATTTGTGTCCTTAAGATCCACAGATGACAGCAGAGATAGACACATCAACAAGTCTTCCAAGTCGATGAGATATCCAGCTGTGTACATGCCAACAGGGCAAATCGGCTCGCCTACAGCCTGTCTTCTTTTTGAAGAAATGTTATCAGTTGTGTTATCAGCACTTTGGTGTGGACTTGTTCCTGTTTAAAGTGCTTTATAAATAAAATGGTATGGTATGGTATGGTATGGAGGAACCAACTGACCAAATTGAAGTCCTGACACTGTTCTGTTTCTGTTTTCTTGCACCTCTGTTGTCCGTGGCATTCATTCAAAGTCAAAGTCAACTTTATTGTCAAAACTGCAATATGTAGGACATACACAGGATTGAAATTGCATTTCTCTCTGTCCCTCGGTGCAACAGTAAACATTTAAACACTAAAACACTAAAACATTTAATAAACATAAGCATAAAATGAAATAATAAAAGTGTAATACTGTCCTGAGTTTTTGCATAGTAGTTTTTGCATAGTAGTAGTATGAAAGTATGAAAAGTTACACCAACACTAAAACATAAAATGAAATAACAAAAGTGTAATACTGTCCTGAGTTTTTTGCATAGTAGTATAAAAGTGTAAAAAGTATATCTATAAAATAAAATGAAAGTTCTGGCATTGACATTTGTAATAGAGTGACAAAGCAACATAAGTTTATGTACACAGTATACAGTATGTATGAGGTAGTTGATATTGGTATAGGGGTAAAGTGGCATACACAATAAGGCTAGTANTTCCATCCATCCATCCATTTTCTTCCGCTTATCCGGGGTCGGGTCGCGGGGGTAGCAGCCTAAGTAGGGAGGCCCAGACTTCCCTCTCCCCAGCCACTTGGAGCAGCTCCTCTGGGGGAATCCCAAGGCGTTCCCAGGCCAGCCGAGAAACATAGTCCCTCCAGCGCGTCCTGGGTCTTCCTCTGGGTCTCCTCCCGGTGGGACATGCCCGGAACACCTCACCAGGGAGGCGTCCAGGAGGCATCCTAACCAGATGCCCGAGCCACCTCAACTGGCTCCTCTCGATGTGGAGAAGCAGCGGCTCTACTCCGAGTCCCTCCCGGATGACTGAGCTTCTCACCCTATCTCTAAGGGAGAGTCCAGCCACCCTGCGGAGAAAACTCATTTCAGCCGCTTGTATCCGAGATCTTGTTCTTTCGGTCATAACCCAAAGCTCATGACCATAGATGAGGGTGGGAACGTAGATCGATCGGTAAATTGAGAGCTTTGCCTTTTGACTCAGCTCTCTCTTCACCACGACAGACCGGTACAGCGCCCGCTTCACTGCGGACGCTGCACCTATCCGCCTATCGATCTCACGCTCCAGTTTTCCCTCATTCGTGAACAAGATCCCGAGATACTTAAACTCCTCCACTTGGGGCAGGACCTCCTCCCCGACCCAGAGAGGGCATGCTACCCTTTTCCGGCTCAAGACCATGGCCTCGGATTTGGAGGAACTGATCCTCATCCCGGCCGCATCACACTCGGCTGCAAACCGCTCCAGTGAAAGTTGTAAATCACGAACTGATGAAGCCAGTAGGACCACATCATCTGCAAAAAACAGAGAAGCGATTCTAAGGTCACCAAAACGGATCCTCTCAACACCTTGGCTGCGCCTAGAAATTCTGTCCATAAAAGTTATGAACAGAATCGGTGACAAAGGGCAACCTTGGCGGAGTCCAACTCTCACCGGAAACGAGCCTGACTTACTGCCGGCAATGCGGACCAAGCTCTGACACCGGTCGTACAGGGACCTAACAGCCCATATCAATGGGCCTGGTACCCCATACTCCCGGAGTACCCCCCACAGAACCCCCCGAGGGACGTGGTCGAATGCCTTCTCCAAGTCCACAAAGCACATGTAAACTGGTTGGGCAAACTCCCACGCACCCTCCAGGACCCTGCTGAGGGTGTAGAGCTGGTCCAGTGTTCCACGACCAGGACGAAAACCACACTGCTCCTCCTGAATCCGAGGTTCGACTATCCGACGGACCCTCCTCTCCAGAACCCCTGAATAGACCTTACCAGGGAGGCTTAAGAGTGTGATCCCCCTATAGTTGGAACACACCCTACGGTCCCCCTTTTTGAATAGGGGAACCACCACCCCAGTCTGCCAATCCAAGGGAACTGCCCCTATTAACAAATATGTAGCATTTTGCAGCTCTGTCTTCTCGCCACCGCAGAAGGAAAGGTCGACGTGGGACTCTGGTCTCGAAGCCTCCTGCAGAGACCGACTCGACGCCTCCTGCAGAGACAGACTCGACGCCTCCTGCATAGATCGACTCGACGACTTCTGCCAAAATCGTCTCAACGCCTCCTGCAGAGATCAACTTGACGCCTCCTACAGAGATCAACTCGACGCCTCCTGCAGAGATTGACTTGACGCCTCCTCTATATATATACGACGATGCCTCATGCAGACCACAACGCTTCGGCTGCTGCAGACCACAATGCTTCGGCTGCTGCAGACCACAACGCTTCGGCTGCTGCAGACCACAATGTTACAGCTGCTGTAGACCAAGACACTTCGGCTGTTGCAGACTACAACGCTTCTGCTGCTACAGACCACAACGCTTTGACTGCTGCAGACCACGATGCTTCGGCTACAGACCACAATGCTTTGGCTGCTGCAGACCACGACCCTTCGGCTGCTGCAGACCACAACCCATTGGTTGCTGCAGATCAAGACTCGACGGATGACGCCTCACCTTCGGCTGCAGACCACGACCCTTCGGCTGATGCAGACCAAGACTCGACGGATGACTCCTCGCCTGTTGCGGACTCGACAGATGACTCCTCGCCTGTTGCAAACTCGACGGATGACTCCTCGCCTGCTACAGACTCGACGGATGACTCCTCGCCTGCTGCGGACTCTTCGGCTAACGAGGCTGCGCCCGACTCCTCGACGACGCCCGACTCCTCGACGGCGCCCGACTACTCGACGGCACCCGACTCTTCGACGGCGTCCGACTCCTCGACGGCGCCCGACTCCTCGATGGACCTCGACTCCTCAACAGTGCCCGACTTCTCATCTGTTGCAGACGACATTTCGGCGTCCAACTTCTCATCAGTTGCGGACGATGTTTCTCCGGCCGACTCCTCGCCAACTGCATAGGTCAACTCTTCGCCGGCTGACTCCTCGCCGACTGCAGAGGTCGACTCTTCGCAGGCCGACTCCTCGCCAACTGCAGAGGTTGACTCTCCGCCGGCCGACTCCTCGTTGCCCGCGGTCTCAACGGCTGCAGAGAACGATTCCTCTCCCGACTCGGCGCCCGACCGGCTCCTGCCTTCTGGACGGCCTCCCGGTCGCCCACCTGATGTACTCCGACCTGCTGGACGGCCTCATGGCCGCCCGCCCAACATGCTCCGGCCTGCTGGACGACCCCCCAGCCGGCCGTCTAACCTCCTGGGCATGAATGTTGTTTCCCTTCTCTGTTTTTCCAGGCTCCTTCCTGTCGGCCTTGTTTTTGGGGATCTGCCTTCTTGTGCCCTCCGTCCTGTCTCTTCCCCCACCCTCCCTAGTTTTGTGAGGGCCGATTTTGGAGGTGTCAGGTGCCACCCTTGAGGGGGGTTATGACACAGTTCTGTTTCTGTTTTCTTGCACCTCTGTTGTCCGTGTCATTCATAGCTGGTCCTCATTCTAATCACCCCAGGTGCTCCTCACTGTCTCGTTAGTGTCAGTATTTAGACTCTGTGTTTTCACTCCTTGGGCATCCGTGCTTTATCTTTCCACGGTGTGTGATCTGCTCATCTCCTGTTCAGTAAGTGTTTAGGCTGCCCTGACAGCACTTTTGTTTTTGTTAAATAAATTGTTTAATTTTTCATCTGTGAGCCATTCTGTTCTCCTGCACGTGGGTTCGACCATAAATAGCAGATCATAACGAGTCCATAGTTATGATTCTGAAGATTTTGTAGAAGAGAGGCTCTCAGACAGTTTCACAGACAAGACAAAGCAAAAGCAAAGCGGAGACCGAGAGGAGACGACGACCGCCCTTGAGAAGAGCAAGTGTTGAATTACGCCAGACCACATTCTACAGCAAGCATCATGGCTACGTAGGAGAAGGATCCGTGTACTGAAATGTCCAGTCTGCAGTCCAGATCTTTCACCTATAGAGAACATTTGGTGCATCATAAAGAGGAAGGTGCGATAAAGAAGACCAAAGACGATTGAACAGTTAGAGGCCTGTATTAGACATGAATGGGAGAGCATTCCTATTTCTAAACTTGAGAAACTGGTCTCCTCTGTCCCCAGACGTCTGTTGAGTGTTGTAAGAAGAAGGGGGATGCCACACAGTGGTAAAAATGGACTTGTCCCAACTTTTTGGGGATTTGTTGACGCCATGAAATTTTGAAACAACATATTTTTCCCTTAAAATGATACATTCTCTCAGTTTAAACTTTTGATCTGTGATTTGTGTTCTATTCTGAATAAAATATTAGATGTTGGCACCTCCACATCATTGCATTCAGTTTTTATTCACAATTTGTTTAGTGTCCCAACTTTTTTGGAATCCGGTTTGTACACACACACACACACACACACACACACACACACATACACACACA
>JBBPBX010001281.1:73162-86213 GCA_038048925.1 Garcialebias charrua
TTAGCACTTTTCAGAATATTTTCAAAATGTAGTTATCTAATTTGGAGTATGCACACATAAAATACATCAGCCTAGATTTAAATGCTGGTCTTGATCCCGTTAAATATGAAATGCGCGTGCATGTGTTTTTTTTTTCCTGCTGGCCTCTGTCTGTAACAGAACCCCCACCCCCTCCTATAAAGAGACTGGAACAACAACGCAGCGCACCACAACAGGACGCTGTCAGGATCTGACACCATGAGAATAGCTGGCATCAACAGGACCTTGACAGACCAATAAGGTCTGACTGGTTCCACTGGGCTCCGGAACCCTCAGGCTGGATGAAGCAGCAGAGAGGACGCGTTCACCGTTCTGCTCTGACCTCGCTGGACACGGCTTCTGGTCCAAACACGTCCATGTATCAGTAGAATGTGAGAGACTGGGTCCAGACGGGGCGCATGAACCCTCTCTGTCATGCGTTGTGCCCCGCAGCCAAGCGCGCGACCTTTGAGGCTACTGGTGTTTGTGCTCCTCTTCCTCTGCGCGGGGGTCGTGTCTTCCCCGGTGGTCTCACCGGGCTGCCCGGACAAGTGCGTGTGCGACGATCAGCTGGTGGTCCAGTGCGCGGGTCAGCACCTGACCACCTTCCCGGCGGACATGCCCCTGGCCACGCGACACCTTATCATCTCCAGCAACCTCATCGCGGAGCTGCCGCCGCTCGCGCTCAACTTCCTGTCGGACCTGGTGTACCTGGACTGCAGCTACAACTCCATCACTGAGGTGTCACAGTCCACCTTTGGGAATCTGCGCAAGCTCGCCTACCTGGACCTGTCCTTCAACATGCTGCACCGGGTCGAGGAGCGGACCTTTGGACCACTGGTGAGTCTGGTGGTGCTGAGGATGACCAACAACCCCGGGCTCTCCGAGATCCACCCGGACGCCTTCGTGGAGAACGAAGCGCTTCAGGTGGTGGACGTGAGCCGGAACAACCTGACTGTGTTCAACATGAGCTCCCTGCTGGCTCTGCGCGCCCTGCGCTCCGTGGGGCTCAGCGGGAACCCGTGGAGCTGCCGGTGCCACAACGAGGACCTCAGTGTGTGGGTCCACCTGGAGAGCTTCAAGTTCCAAGGTGCTCCCGCTTCATTTAATCATTCTCCACAAGTTTTATTTTAGTTTCCTGTCAGGGCTCAGAAAGTTCTCTGCTCTCAATTCAAATTTACTTATTAAGCACATTTTAAACAGAAACCAAAGTGATTAACACCAAGACCACAGCATAAAAAAATGACAAAGTATAATTGCAAACATCAAAAATAAAATCATAAAAAACAAACACAATGAGAAACAATTAGATAATAAATCAGATACAGGTGGTCCCCGTCTTACGAGCGAGTTTCGTTCCTACGAGTTGCTCGTAAGATGAAAATTCGTAGGTCGGAACCCAAAACACGTGTCGCTCGTAAGTCCGGATTTTTGGTCGTAAGTCGGAAATGTATGCTAGCGCTGCGCCGAACACCCGTTTTTCAACACAAACGTACATACTGGTTCATAAACATGCACAGAACTTTGTTTACAAACGGTTAGCTAACACACTTTCATCTAAAAACACATACCAGTGCTGTATTTTCTGTACAACTTTACTGTTCGTTAGTCCGCTCGTAAGTCCGGAACCTCGTATGTCGATGACATCGTAAGTCGGGGACCACCTGTACTGTGTTAAATGTACAGGTGTAGAGATTTAAAAGCCTCTAACATAAAACACTGGATGTCCTGATGCATGTGCTCAATAATCCAGGTAAAAAAAAAAAAGTAGAACTGTTTCATCTTTAAAGACTTCCTCAGTCTGAGTTGCTGTATTCAGCTCAGTCTTATAAATAGCACCTTCTCACAGTGGATCAACCAGTTTGCTGCTGACAGCCAAAACCAGCTGCTCACATGATCGAGGAGGACCATCAGCCTAACGATGTACTTCCTGGATGATTTGGAGATGGTCTTTTGATGTTGGTGTCCAATTGTGAGGACATGTATGTTGGACTCCATTTTGACACAAACACAGTGGTGCTTGAAAGTTTGTGAACCCTTTATATATACTGTATGTATTTTCTGAATAAATGGCCTCATCATATTTTCACACAAGTCCTAAAGAGAACACAGTCAAACAAATGAGACAAAAATATTATACGTGATCATTTATTTATTCAGGAAAATAATTCAATATTACAAATTTATGATAGTAAAAGTATGTTAACCTCTAGGATCATCAGTTAATTTGAAGGCAAAATTAGAATCAGGTGTTTTCAATCAGTAGCCGTGTTTCCATCTATTTTCATTTCGAATTTTGAGCTAATTTTTGAAATCTCGCAAAAATGTAAATACAAATTAATGCGGATCAGAAGTGTTTCCATCTACTGGCTTGTAGCGCATCTACCAAGCCACGCACAGCGTCATTACGTCAGACGTCAGCGTCATTACGTCAGACGTCAGCGTCATTACGTCAGACGTCAGCGTTGCGCATGTCTACAGTAAACAGGAAGTAGCGGTTGAAAACAGAACCCGGCCACACATCTCGTCAAAATGGAGAGAATATTTCAGGTATGTGTTGCTATCGGGCAAGTTGTATTTATTCTGTCATGCCAACTAGTTTTAGCGATGTTACATGTTGTCCGGAGCGGAAACAGCTGATCAGTCACATGACGTGAATGTTCGCTACGGCAGAACTGAGTCGGCAAATCTGTTTCCATCTGTCGTTTTGCGCATCTGCTCATTTTCGAAGATCCCAAAAACCACCTCAAGCGAGCGTATAAACTTTTTGGCGAATTTGAGGAAGTAAATTCGCATTTTGCCGTTTCCATTAAGCTTTTCTGCTGCGATACTTCAAAATGCGCATCTAGAAACCTTGATGGAAACACGGCTAATGTGATGATGATCAGGTGTGAGTGGACACCCTGTTTGATTTAAAGAACAAGATCTATCAAAGTCTGCTCTTCACAACATGTTGGTGGAAGTGGATCATAGCAGAAACAAAGGAGATTTCTGAGGACCTCAGTAAAAATAGTTGTTGATTCTCATCAGGCTGGAAAAGGTTACAAAACATCTGTAAAGAGTTTGGACTCCACCAATCACAGTCAGACAGATTGTGGACAAATGGAGGAAATTCAAGACCATTGTTACCCTCCCCAGGAGTGGTGGACCAACAAAGATCACTCCAAGGTGTGGAATAGTCAGTGAGTATCACGGTATGGTGTGGGGTGAGGGATGAGCCCCGTGGTGCAGACAGGCAGACTCTCAGAGGCACGAGTAAAATCAAAAACACTTTAATAAGATGAAATCAAACAGTGACGTGGCAGTACAAAACAATATGGGCGCTCTAACTGTGGCTGGAATACTAATACTAAACATGTAGACGAGATGTACTCACAAGAACAAGGAGCTGGGGTACGACACACCAGGGAACAGGGACAATGACCCGAAAATGAGACACACATGAACTCTGACTAATATATACGTCTTAATTAACGATGAACACAAACACCTGAGACGCAGACCAGAGACGCAGAGCTGACAGACACAGGATGTAAGGAGGGAGACAGACCAACAGGAGGAAGCCATCCTTACAGTACCCCCCCTCAAAGACGCCCCCCCAGCGTCCCCAAAGAACACCCCCCAAAAAATAGGGTGGGCAGAGGGAGGAACCGCAGGGACGGCGGGCACGAGAAAACACAAGGACAGGGGACAAAACACAAGGACAACAAACCAAAAACCGACAGGAACTGGGCCTGGGATAAATGCTAAACACAAAAGCTAAACCTAGAAAACTAGCGAGCGCCCAAACATCGAGGCCAGGACGTCGACCTCGGGTAAGGACCCCTCAGGTGGGCGACCGGGAGACTGTCCATCACACAGGATCCCGTCTGGTGGACGACCGGGAGGCCGTCCATCCTGCAGAGACACCTCAGGCGGGCGACCCGGAGGCCGTCCATCGAGCAGGGTCACATCAGGCGGGCGACCGGTGAGGCGGGTGGCAGGAAGGCCATCCACCACTAGGAGCTCCCGTTGGTGACGAGGCCTCAGGACAGTTGAAGACGAGGGTGGCACCCTCCAGGGCCCACCAAGAACAGGAAGCGAGGGAGGCGCCCTCCCAGAACAGGAAGCGAGGAAGGCGCCCTCCAGGGCCCTCCCAGAACAGGAACTATGCCGGCAGGTGCACAGGCGTCTTCGGTGGGACCACCACTGTCGGCAGGGCCACGATCAACAGGAGCCCTATCATGCGGCGCGGCGGCGCTAAGCGATAAGACGTCAGACGAGACGTCTTCGGGCGTTGAGACGTCGGACGAGACGTCTTCGGGCGTTGAGACGTCGGACGAGACGTCTTCGGGCGTTGAGACGTCAGACGAGACGTCTTCGGGCGTTGAGACGTCAGTTGTTTCTTTGAGCGGCGAGGAGACGTCAGCTGCTTCTTCGAGCGGCGAGGAGACATCAGTTGCTTCTTCGAGCGGCGAGGAGGCGTCAGCTGCTTCTTTGAGCAGCGAGGAGGCATCCTCTGGAGCCGGATCAAGGAGAGACAGGTCAGACGGGGAGTCCGGAGACCGTTCATCAATCCGGGGCCGGTCAGGCGGGCGGTCGAGAGGTCGTTCATCAGGCCTTTCAGGCAGAGACAGGTCAAGCAAGAACAGATCAGACGGGAGGCCTGGATACCATTCATCAAGCCTGGGCCAGTCAGGCAGGCGGTTGAGAGGTCGTCCATCAGGCCCTTCAGACGGAAACAAGACAGGAACAAGAGTTTCAGGTAGGTCGGTGTCCTCTGGAGCCAGGTCGGTGTCCTCTGGAGCCAGAGGCAGGGCAGCGCCCTCTGGCTGCGAGACCTCTGGACAGCAGAAGATGTGGGTGGCACCCTCCAGGGCCCACCTAGAACAGGTAACGTGAGGGGCTCCCTCCTGAGACCCCTCTGGACAGGAAACGTGAGTCGTGCAGACCTCAAACGTTATGAGAAGACCCTCCATCGACGTGGAGGCGTCAGTGGTGAGGGGACCCTCCATCGACGTGGAGACGTCAGTGGAGAGTGGACCCTCCATCGACGTGGAGGCATCAGCGGTGAGTGGACCCTCCATCGACGTGGCGGCGTCAGCGGTGAGTGGACCCTCCATCGACGTGGAGGCATCAGCGGTGAGTGGACCCTCCATCGACATGGAGGCGTCAGCGGTGAGTGGGCCCTCCATCGACATGGAGGCGTCAGTGGTGAGTGGACCCTCCATCGACGTAAAGGCGTCAGCGGTGAATGGATCCTCTGTAGGTTGTGCTGGAGACACAGCGTTCTCTGTGGACGCAGCACCCTCTGGTGCCACAGGCAGGACAGTACCCTCTGGTGCCACAGGCAGGACAGCACCCTCTGGTGCCACAGGCAGGACAGCACCCTCTGGTGCCACAGGCAGGACAACACCCTCCATCAGAGCTTTAGCCTTATCCTGCAGTGTTCTAGCCAAAGTCAAAATCTGGATGAGACCTGAGTCAAGTATAGAACAAGGTTAATAATAATGTCTTCAATAATGGAGTACGACTTATATTTATAATGAAGGTCCGAGTTATTGACAGCAGCATAAAACAGTCTTTTTATCTGCTGTAAAATGTGAGTGGCCTCCTCAGATCTCTGTCCCACAGCGACCCCTGTGGTCGAGGTGGGATCTGTCCACCCTTCAGCAACGCGAGAGCTCGAACACTCTCCTGTGTGTCCTGCAGGCTCTTCCTGCGTGAATCCTGCAGGTGTAGCGACCCCTGTGGTCGATGTGTGATTAGGCAGCTCCTCCTTTTGTGAAGGAGTCTTGTGAGGACGCTTCCTCTCGACTGTGTGACGTACAGGAGTCGCTGTGTCTCCTGCAGACGTGTTGTGGGAGATCTCATACTCCCCTTTCAAAGCACGTCTCCCCTGGGACGTCACGGAGCATGGGTGCGGGTACCCCTCCCCCATTGAAATACCCCTGGCTTTTCTGACAGTGTGGGAGAATTAAGGGGGAGAGCAGGCGGAAACCTGGAAATGCGTGTCTTCGCCGGTCGCCACCTCCTCCGGCGGCCTTGTGTCTCTGGAGCTGGAAACGGCAGGAGTCCTTTCGGATCCGAATCCGAATCGTCGTCTGACACATTCCATAGCGAGATAGCTTGTGCAGGAGTGAAGGAAGTAAACTGGTCGGAGCGGCCGTCCCGGCGCTTCCTCCTCGCTCGCTCCGCGACCAGCATTGGAGACGGAAACTGTTCCAGCTCGGGTCTATTGCTGCTCCAAGCGGGTTCGGTTCGAAACCCGCCAACTCGGATGACTGCAGCTTCCCTCTGAGCTGACGTAGACATCTTCAGCCTCTGAGTAAGTCCGAATTACCTGTCCGCGAGACTCAGAATGGTCGGGTAATTTCTGTCACGGTATGGTGTGGGGTGAGGGATGAGCCCCATGGTGCAGACAGGCAGACTCTCAGAGGCACGAGTAAAATCAAAAACACTTTAATAAGATGAAATCAAACACTGACGTGGCTGTACAAAACAATACGGACGCTCTAACTGTGGCTGGAATACTAATACTAAACATGTAGACAAGATGTACTCACGAGACCAAGGAGCCGGGGTACGACATACCAGGGAACAGGGACAATGACCCGACAATGAGACACACATGAACGCTGACTAATATATACGTCTTAATTAACGTTGAACACAAACACCTGAGACGCAGAGCTGACAGACACAGGATGTGAGGAGGGAGACAGACCAACAGGAGGAAGCCATCCTTACAGTGAGGTCACAAAGGACCCCAGGATAACTTCTAACAACTGAAGGTCTCTCTCACATTGGCAAATGTTGATGTTCATGAGTCCACCATCAGGAGAACACTGAACAACAATGGTGTGCATGGCATGGTTGAAGGAGAACGGCACTGTTCTCTAAAAATAACATGGCTGCTCGTCTGCAGTTTGATAAAGATCACGTGGACAAGTCAGAAGACTGTTGGAAGAATGTTTTGTGGACGATGAGACCAAAATATAACTTTTTTTTATGCTTGGAGAAAGGAAAACTCTGCATTCTTGCATAAGAAGCTTATCCCATCTGTGAAACATGGTGGTGGTGGTATCATGGTTTGGCCTGTTTTGCTACATCTGGGCCAGGCTAACTTGCCATCATTATGGAACAATGAATTCTGAATTATATCAGAGCATTATAAATGAAAATGACAGAACATCAGTCCATGAACTGAATCTCAAGAGAAGGTGGGTCATGCAGCAAGACAATGACTCTGTCAGAGTCAGAGATTCTTTATTATCATTCGCACCACGTGTGGTACATGTAGTGGAACGAAGTTATGTGGTCCCAGTTACATCCAACTATAAAATGTAAATGAAAAACATTTCTAAGATCTAAGATATGAACTAAGAAAAACAGCTAAAAATACACTAGGCACTAATAGTTTAAATACAGATTCACCACAAGAGACTGAAAACAAAGGTTCACATACTTTTACCACTCACAAATATGTAATACTGTATTGGATCATTGTCCTCAATACATGTATATAAATGACAAAGTATAATTTCTTTGTATTGCTTGTTTAACTGGGTTCTCTTTATCTACTTTTAGAACTTGTGTGAAAATCTGATGATGTTTTTGGTCATATTGATGCAGAAATATATTTATTTTATTTATTTTTATTTATTTATTTATTTAAGTTAGGACAATGCATATTAATCAACATGACAGCAGTAAGCAGCAATGTAAATATGCTGGAGTTAGCACAATAGCTAGTTTTCATCTGTTGTCCTAAGGCAGGTAAGAATAAGAAACCTCCCATAAAACAAAAGAGCAGAGAAAAAGTACAAACATCACCTATATAGCACATAACACAACATAAAATTACAATAAATATTAGATATTTATAATATACTGTAGAAAACTATAAAGACGTCACAAACATCCAAGCACCACTGTAAGTTAAAAACACACACAGTCACAAACTTCAGTTAACAATCTATGGAAACACAGTATAATGAGAGAAACATCTAAAGTTTAACAAACTTAAACTCTGTTTTTGAAAAAGCTGAATTACTTGGCTATAGTTGAATGTCTTGTGAATTTTTTTTTTTAAGTTTAATGAAATTTCCAAGTGGAAGTAAGCTAGTTAGTTTAAAAAGCAATAAGCTGTTGAAATTTTTCATGGAATTCATTAATTTCAGTGAAAACATCAGAATATTTCTAAATACCAAATATCATATTGTAGGATATATGTACTGGTCAGTTTACTGACTGTGCAATACTCCAAATGAAAGAGTGAGTAGATTTTATCTGACACAAACTTATCATCAATATTCACGAGTTCTCTCTTTTTCAGGATTCAAATATATAAATGTGACCAGACGAGATGTAATTTGACAGGAATCATAAAAATACATCAAACATTCATAAGGATTGGTTCTGATCAATTTCTTATACACTAACTGTCGACAGATTCAAAATTAGAACAACAGACGAGTAATGAGATGACATATTACTTTTATATCTGTGTAGGCACGTTTAACTTAAAGTTTATTACTGGCAAAAGATAAGGAGAAAGTTTAAGAATTTCAGGAGGAAAAAGAATGAATAGAGTAAAAGTTATCTAAAAAGTGTGTGGACCAGATAGCACATCCTCTGCTGGCCTCGGCTCGACTCCGGTCCATCCACATTTGTAAACAATCAGCACTCATTACGTTTTGAAGTCTTCCTTCTGGTAAGAGAGGGTTTCCAGACGATGGACAGAAATGGTTCGTTCGTCCAGCTCTATCCAACACCAGGTCGCCGGTGTGTTTACACTTTCTGTGTACCAGCGTCGGCGTCAAACCAGTCAGAGTGATGGCGAAGAGTTCTGGTTCAGCCTTTCAGAATAAAACATTCCTCAGGGGGAATTCTCATTCAAGTGGAGATTTCTAACTGACATGTTGTAATTCTTTAAACTGATGACGTGGCCATTAGCGTGTGACCAGCGTTCAGATCAGTTCTTGGGTGAAACCTTAAGTCCAGTTCCACCCGCAGACTGAAGGATCAGACAGGAAGTGTAACCTTAAGAAGGGAGTGTGACCTGGTTACGTTCATTTCCCTCATTGGTGTGTTTACCCAGTGGGAGAGAGTCAGAAAGTGTGAAGGTCACTTCAGGATAGGAGAGAAAGATTGTTTTTAGAACAGACAGAAACTAGTCGCCAGTAATACGATTACTGATTAAAAACTTTGTCTCATTTCTAAACAAAACTGAACAAGTCGTTCTGACATATAATTCAACTTTGGACACAGTTTGATTCATCATATGAAGAAGTGACCAGCATTGGTACAGCATAAACCGTGATCATACAATGACAAGAGTTATTCTGTTAATTAATTCTGAATTAACACAAAGGAAGTCTCTTCTGAAATAATATTTGTCTTGATTGAAATTATTAAAATAAAACAGTGGTAAAGTGTCTCACTGAAAGAATCAGTGAAATGCTTCAATATAGTTCAGAGTGATGTAAAAAGATGTAAATCCAAGTCAGAGATGAAGACTTGTATCACTACACTATCAATGTACTGAATGAGCTGAACATTTGGATAACTAAATTCCTGAAATAGCTTAAAAAGTGTGGGACGAGTTAAATGCCAAAATATGTACAGAAGACACTTGAAAAAATAAATAAAGATAAACAGGAAAACAATAGTGTGAACAGCTTCACACAACAAGAAGAAATGTGCTGAATAAGAGCACAATTCACGTGTATTGTACAAAGTAGTGTGAGTAAAGTTATATTTAGTAAAGTGGGTCTATAGATTTGATTTGATTTGATTTATTGATTCATTCATTTTATAATAAAAAAAAACACAAAATAAAACATTTAACACAGAGATAACAAGAAAATGAAAATATAAAATGAAAGGTGGCAGATGAAGAAAAAATCTTATTGTATCTGCCCCTTATTTTCTAACAAACAATTCAAACAAACAAATTCATTAAATACAAAAAAAAGAAAATCGAATAAGAGAGGTTGATAGATGAGGTTGTGTTTTCTATTTCTGTGTGTACTTGATGGTATAATTATGATGTGATGATAACAGTATTTTAATAAGAAAATAATATCAGCAGACAAAGGTTTGAAAGCTCAATCATCCAGGTAGATAAATCACAACACAGGGTTAAATCATGTCATCTGGACAGTTTCTTCTTAGATGAAATGTTTCATTTTTCATCTGAAAGACTTCACCAGTCTGAGGCCTGCCAACCCAGATGTCTTATAAATAACACCTCCTTGATGTGTTTCAAGCCAGCCCTCTGTGGAATTCCCAGAAACCAACTTTACACACGTGAAAAGGGACCATCTGTCCAAAACAATCGATCATCTTCCATAACAAATGTTTTAGGCCAGATGGTCAACTTGTCACTTCTCAGGGCTTGTAGTTAATCTCATTAATCCTGTCAATATCTCGAAAGATCTCGGTCATATCACACTGGCTATGTATACAGATTGCTTCTTATTGCCATGTGCTGTGCTGTGGCTGTGGGATGTAAGTGGACTTCACAACTTTATTATGAAGTTTTTGTAGTTTATTTAGTTATACAATTACACAAGTCTCTCAATCATCTTTTATTTTTTTCTTGGTAAGGACATGTACACTTGTGTTGTATTCAACAAGTACATAGTTCGTTTTAAGATTTTATCAAATTTTCTCAGCTATACAGTAGTGGATTTAGGATGTAGAATAGTCACTTGTTATTTGAGTTTAGAAAGACAACTTGTTCTGTGGGTTTGAAGGGATGCATTGTTTTCTGGTATTACTATTATTATTCTGGTGTAGTGATAAAACCAGCCACTAGGGAGCACAAGCCAGTGCATCTCTTGTGCTAGTCCCAAGCCCGGGTAAATGGTGAGGGTTGTGTCAGGAATGGCATCTGACTTAAAACACTTGCCAAAACTACAGTACAGTATAATGCGAGTTCATCAAAGTGAAACTATACCGGATCAGTCTAGGCCTGGGTTAACAACGATTGCCACAATGCTGCTGACAAACAGGGTGCCGGTGGAAATTATGCTACTGTTAGTCAAAGACCATGAGGAGGGAAACGTGTCAGGAGACAGAGGGAGAAGAGGAAAGAGAAGAATGTAGGACTGAGGGTTGCAACTCTAAATGTGGGGACAATGACAGGCAAAGGTAGAGAGCTGGCTGACATGATGCAGAGAAGAAAGGTAGATGTTTTATGTGTCCAAGAGACCAAGTGGAAGGGCAGCAAGGCTCGCAGTATTGGAGCAGGGTTCAAACTGTTTTACCATGGTGTGGATAGAAAGAGAAATGGAGTAGGGGTGGTCCTGAAGGAGGAGTTGGCAAAGGGTGTAGTAGAGGTGAAGAGAGTGTCAGATAGGGTGATGTGCCTGAAGGGTGTGGTGCGTTTGTGATGCCTGGCACCACTGAACATGTCTGGCATTGCTTATTTCTGATAGAGTGGTCCATACTGATTGATTTGAGGTCACTTGCAAGTTGTTACCTCATGAGCTGATCTAGCATCATTTTTTTGGTGCCCATTTTGGTCTATGGCAAGGGTACCCCATCAAAGAAAAGTCTATCATTGGTCAATTCTGATACATTTTATCATGTTTGTTACATTTGGCCTTCTTTTATCTTGTTACCTTTAAGAGTTTAGCTAGCTCATATGGGTGCTTTACCATGACCCTGAGGTAAACCAGGACCCTTGTAAATGCCCAGTCTAAATGTATCTTGAACTGCATTCCTTCTCAGCATAATATGACCTTCTTAGTTTAAAACTCCAGCATAAAAAGTGTAGTGTGTGCAAAGAAGATTTGTATTTTTCTAGGAATGTTAGGCCTTTAAACTTCCCCAGGCACTTGCATTCACTCACCCAGCACACACACTTTTTGTCCCACTCCCCTCAGGAAGGTGGTTGAGGAGCATTAAGTGTAGAACCACTAGACTGAGGAACAGCTTCTACCCTGAAGCTGTTACTCATGAATCTCTAACCAGAATAATCATTGTGAAAAATCACATCATGTTGCTGCTGATCTGTTTCATGTTGCTGCTGATCTGTTTCATGTTGCTTTGTTTCATGTTGCTGTGTTCATGCGTGCTCGTCTGCTCACACAGACTCATGTCCGTGCTGCTGTTTGGCACATTGTTTTTATGCTATTAGTGCTTAGTGTGTATTTAGTTTTTTTTTTTTTCATATCTTAGATCTTATTACTGTTTTTCTTTTACATTTTATTGTGGGATGTAACTGGGACCCTGTGTACATAATCTTGTTCGCAGGGGCGGATCTACTGGGGTGGCATGGGGTGGCAGTTGCCACCCCAACAGAGAGCCTTGCCACCCTGCTTGCCACCCCAGCTGGACATTACGAACGCGAACATCTTTTTTCCGACAACATTGAATGCAGCACAATGTAGTCATATGGTCCACACTCCTTACCAGTTGGTGGCGGTAATGCTCACCTAACTTTCTTGCCAACTGCCAATAAATTTAAAGAAGAAGAAGCACAATGTACAACTGACTCAAGACGTCAAGTTCTGACTGAGTGGCGGGAAGTGAGAAATGAAATGAAAAGAGGACTGAACACACCTGTATTTCTGCTGCCTGTACTTTGGCTGTTTCATGTCTCTCCCTTTACATTGCATCATTTTATTTATATATACAGATAGTCCCCGACTTACGAATGAGTTCTGTACCTACGGGCCATTCGTAAGTCGAAAATTCTTGAGTAGGATCACATACAATTTTTTTTTTATTATAAATAAATAGATGTACTGTACTGTACAGTTAACAAGCACTTAGCCTATCATAACACAGTTTTTAAAGATGAAGGAGTGAGTTGAAGTGTCTCCCTTTCACATAAAGGGAGCAAGCTCCCTTTATGTGAAGGGAGCCTGCTAGGGAGGAGGGAGACAATTCAACTCACTCCCTAACTGTGTTAGGATAGGCTAAGTGCTTGGTAACTGTACAGTACTGTACATTTATTTATTTATTATTTAAAAAAGTTTTTTTTTTATAATGAGATACATTCGTAAGTTGGGGGCGTCGTAAGTCGAGGACTACCTGT
>JBBPBX010001281.1:86492-106010 GCA_038048925.1 Garcialebias charrua
GTGGAAGGGGAGTGTGTTGCCACCCCCTGAAACATCCTTGCCACCCTCTTGCCACCCCATAGATATTTTTCTAGATCCGCCCCTGCTTGTTCGACCGCATGTACCACATGTGGTGTGTATGACAAATAAATCTCTGACTCTGACTCAGCTGCCCACTGCTCCACCTGGGTGTATCCCAGGTGCGATGGGTTAAATGTAGAGAACCAATTTCGCCATTGTATCAGAGCATACAATGTTGACAACACATAGCACTTTAATTTAATTTAATTTAATGAGTTCTGGATTTGGCAACACACAAATCACACATTCATTGCTAAAAGTGAGGGGCATCAAAACATTCTGAAGCTGTTTGGCTGATTTCATCTAACGTATCTTAAGCTCCATCCCTGAAGCCTTGTTATTTCTCATTGGGGTCTTACATGGTTCACGAAATGGGGTTTGCTTGTCGCCTCAGTTTAGAAAATGCACTAAGTGTGAATTGTAAAGCTAAATAAAATCTCAGGAAAAAAAAACAACAGATTCTCCACTGTCTCGCCTTTCTGGCTACATTAGCACTCTCTCAACTGTTACATAAGAAGAGAGTCTGGAAATAGAGCGGAATGTGTATGGCAGAAGAAAAAAGGAAAGCCATTTTCTTTGATGCCAGTCCCTTTGGGGGGTGGGGGTATGTGTGAGGCCACAAGGTATATCTGGCTATCAGGCACACACACACACACACACACGTTTATGACCTCTGCAAGAATACAAAAGCTCTAATATTGTGGTGAAAAATTACATGCATATGGAGGTTGAGAGGAAGCTTAAACGCTGAGAGGAAAGAACACCACCAGCATGATCAAGAAAGGTCATCAGAGACTCTACTTCCTCAGGCGGCTGAGACGAGCTGGTCTGGGAAGCTCAGTCCTCACCTCCTTCTACAGGTGTGCAGTGGAGAGCATCCTGTGCTCCAGCATCAACGTGTGGCATGGAGGCTGCACAGCTGCAGAAAGAAAAGCTCTGCAGAGAGTGGTGAAGGCTGCACAGAAGATGTTGGAGTCAGTCTCCCCACCATCACAGACATTTACACCTCCAGATGCAGGAAGAGAGCCACCTGCATCATGAAGGACCCCACTCACCCAGCACACACACTTTTTGCCCCACTCCCCTCAGGAAGGAGGTTGAGGAGCATTAAGTGTAGAACCACTAGACTGAGGAACAGCTTCTACCCTGAGGCTGTTAGACTCATGAATATCTAACCAGAATAATCACTGTGAAATATCACATCATGTTGCTGCTGATCTAGCCTGGCCCTCGCCTTCCTGCACAGCTCCGCTCAATTCTCATTTCCCTTCACTGCACAGTCTGGGACTTCTCCCATCCACAACCATTTCTCCGGTAGATTTTTGTTCGGACCAATCAGAGAGCAGAAGGCGGAGTTTTGAACGACGTCGACTGACGTCGTCATTCAAAATGGCTGCCGCCACGAAGGAATTTTCAATAAAACAAGGTAAAAAACTATTATTTCTCTGCTGAGAAAAAATATATTTCATAGCTGACGTTATATCAGAAGTGTTCCTGAGCAATCAGAGAGCAGAAGGCGGAGTTTTGAACGATGTCGACTGACGTCGTCATTCAAAATGGCTGCCGCCACGAACGAATTTTCATCAAAACAAGGTAAAAAACTATTATTTCTCTGCTGAGAAAAAATATATTTCACAGCTGACGTTATATCAGAAGTGTTCCTGAGCTTAACAGTTCCTAAATCAATTCACGAAATGGTCAAATCTGCTGGATATTAAATAGTTTCGGTTTGATATTTTCCAAACAGCCTCGGGTGCGCTACGAAAATAAATGATAAAAAATCGAATTTTATCTCAAATGTTTCATCTAGGCCAACAGTCAGTAAATTAAAGACATATAATTACACACTGGTGGCAGAAAAAATATCCACCGAGTGGTTTCTGAGCAATTTATCTGATAGCCTGGACCTCGTCAGGCTAAACTAACAAAACTCTGCCTCCTGTTCTCTGATTGGTCCATTCAAAAATCTCCAGGAGAAATCGTTGTCTATGGCAGAGATGCCAGACCCTAGTCCAAAGCGAAGTGAAGGACAAGGGTCTGGTATCAACCAGGCTACTGCTGATCTATTTCATGTTGATGTGTTCATGTGTGCTCATCTGCTCACACAGGCACATGTTTGTGCTGCTATTCAGCGTATTGTTTTTTTAAATGCTACTAGTGCTTAGCGTAATTTTAGTTAACATTTTTCTTAGTTCATATCTTAGATGTTATTACTGTTTTTCATTTTATACTTTTGTTGGATGTAACTGGGACCCTGTCCTCTGCCCCTCGCACAGTGATTGCTGGACATGGGCACCGGTGACCTCTGTGATCCAAAATGGAAAAGCGGGTAAAAGATAATGGATAATAATAATTAATAATTTGTCACATTTGTCATCTGTGTATGTTTCCCATACTTGACAGACGAAATTGATCTTCTGCATTTAACCCAACCACCACCAGGTGGTGCAGCGAGCAGCGTAGTCGCGCTCGGGGAGCTGGAGAATTAGATGTGATGGATGGATGGCTGCATTGGTTTCTGCCAGGATTCCAACAGATTCTTAAAGCCATTTAGAGAGGTCAAGGTCGAGAGCTTCAGATCTTTTTGTAAGATATTCCAGGAAGCAGGAGCAGAGTAGGAGAAGGCCCTTTTGCCAAGTTCAGTCCTCACTGAGGAACACTGCAGGTAATCATGTCCTGAGAGCGCACGCTGTAGCTGCACTCACGCAGAGACATGTAGGAGGAGATGTATGAAGGCAGCAGACCAAGAAGTGATTTAAAGATGAAAATGTACCAGTGGAAGAGTCTGCGTGAGGTTAATGATGTCCAGTGAATACAGGGTGCAGTGGTGGGTATGATAATCACAGCCAGTTATGAATCTTAGTGCACCATGATAGACAACATCCAACATCCGCAGGGTGCTTGTAGGAGCATTCATGTAAATAATGTCATCGTAATCATTGGAGGGAAGGAAACTCAGAGTTAGACAGGATCTGTTTCTGAAAAAGAAACCCAGTTTAACTTTGAGTTTCTTTACTAGGTTTTCCTCGTGAAGCTTAAAAGAGAGATGCGAATCGACCAAGATACCCAAATATTTATAGGAATCGACAAACTCAATAGGGACACCATTTGAGGATAAAATCAGATGAAGAACTGCTGGGACTGACTTCTTGAAAAAAGCATCCCTTTGGTTTTATCAGCATAGGACAAATTTGAGATCTGACTGGATGATGTCAAAAGCGGATTGCAAAAGCTGGAAAGCCTTAGCAACTGTATAGCTCAACATTAAACAACTGTGTCATCAGCATAAAAATGTAAGGATGTATCAGGGATGCTCTGACCTATGTACATTATGTAGATTGTAAAGAGGGCTGGTCCTAAGACTGAGCCTTGTGGTACACCATTACTGACTGTTAGGTAACTGGAGGAAATATCATTATGTTGAACACGTTGCCTCAGATCTGAAAGATAATTAGAGAACCAACCAATGGTGTGATCTGAGAAACCGATTTCTGAGAGCTTATGACACAAGATGTTATGATCCACAGTGTCAAAAGCTTTAGACAGGTCTAAGAAAAGTGCAGCTCATATAATCCTTAACATCTATTGCTTCAATTATGTCACTAAAAACCATCAGTGAAGCAGTCATTGTGCTGTGTTGTTTCTTGAAACCAGATTGGTGGGGATGTAAGATGTTAAATGAGTCCAATAACACTTTTTGATTTGAAAACTGATCCGTTTTTTAATTCCTTGTTGTGCTTTTGTGACAGATGAAGTTCAAACAGTTTGTGGCTCACCTGCTGAAATGCAAGGTCGTCGTCTGGGCGAAGTGGGCATCCAGTTGCAGATGGTATGTCACCAGACTCTGGGCTCCTGGGATTTCCTCTTCTTTGTTGTCATCGGCTTTGTCATCTTTGCCGCTGGGACCGTGTCAGCGTGGCTGATGGGCGTTATCATGGTGATGTATGAGCGTCACCTCAAGAACAAAGAAGAGCAGCTGGATTTGGAGAATGAGGATGGAAGCAATGAGACGAGTCACCCATTGAGAGGCAGAAAAGACCACCACAACAAGAGTTTAAAAACCTCATATACGGTTTAAAAGACTTTAATCTCACCCTGTATGAAAGGGATTCCTACAGTGCCTGCTTTTCATCTCCACAACTGTCTGTGAAGTCTGGTTTGGCGTTCAAAAAGAGAAAGAATCTTTCTTTGCAGTGGGTTTTCAGGTGATGTAGTCAGAGCTGGGTAACCCTGGCAGATACAGTATATGCAAATCTATGACTGTTCGTTTCTGTGCTGCGTGTGAATGAGAAGCAGATTTGTTGGCCAGAAATAAAGGTCAGGAAAACAAAAGTTCATAGAGGAAACTATTTTAAGGATGTCAGCCATACTCTTAAAGGG
The DNA here is from genome assembly GCA_038048925.1 of Garcialebias charrua. Lineage (NCBI taxonomy): Eukaryota > Metazoa > Chordata > Actinopteri > Cyprinodontiformes > Rivulidae > Garcialebias > Garcialebias charrua. The sequence goes on from JBBPBX010001281.1 coordinate 90,933, forward strand.
ATTTTTGGGACATTTTGAAGTGGGGTTCTTACAAAACAACAATATCCAACTCGCAGGTATTTTTTTTTTCAGTTTGGGCAAACTGCATTTTTATTTTGACAAGAATGACAAGGTAACAGATAGTTGTCATCACTAGAAAGGACATGCATCATCAACATCCTAAAACCATTTTAATCACAGTATCATTAGTCCAAATGCAAACACTGAATGCATCATCAGTTTCACATTACACATATATTGACATAGAATTCTATACAGACCCTTTCCAAAAAACGTAAAATATCATGGAAAAGTTGTTTAACTTCCATAATTCCATTCATAAAGTTAATCTTTAATGGATGATAGATTAAGGTCCCACACTTTAAATGATTTCAAGTATTAATTGTTTATTTTTTACATAATTTGGGCTTCCAGCTCATGAAACCCACAAAAACAGGATTTCAAAAAATTTGAATACTGTGGAGAAATCAGCCCAAATGTTGCAGGGCATGAATGTTTTAAATTGAGTGTGACACTAACCATCTACTAAACTCAAAGCACTTGCACATGTTCAGGTATCATTGCTTCAGTTTGATTCAATTGTCTCAGTTCACTTCAATTTGGGGAAGACTGCAGACATAACAACTGGCCAGAAGACCATCATTGATCCCTCCATAGGATGGGTAAGCCACAAAAGTTCATAGCTAAGGAGGCTGGCTGTTCACAGAGTGCTTTGTCCAAGCATATCAATGGAAAGTATAGTGGAAGGGCAAAATGTGACAGGAGAAGATGCACCAGCGAAAGAGATGACCGTGGGCTTCAGCAGATTATAAAACAGAAGATTCCAGAATCTGGCAGAGATTCAGAAAGAGTGGAATGAGGCGGGAGTCACAGCTTCAAAAACACCACATTCAGACGCATCCGGGAGATGGACTACAACTGTTGGGTTCCTCTGTCCTCTTTTCTGATGAAAGTAAACACTTTACCAGGGCCATGTATTGTGAATTTTTGGGGAACAACCTCCTTCCCTCAATTAGAGAGCATTGAAGATGGGTCGTGGCTGGGTCTTCCAACATGACAATGACCCGAAGCACACAGCCAGGAGAACCTAAGGAGTGGCTCCGTAAGAAGCACATCAAGGTTCTGGAGTGGCCTAGCCAGTCTCCAGACCTAAACCCTATAGAAAATCTTTGGAGGGAGCTCAAACTCTGTGTTTCTCAGTGACAGCCCAGAAACCTGGCTGATCTAGAGAAGATCTGTGTGGAGGAATGGGCCAAAAGCCTGCTGCTGCTGTGTGTGCAAACCTGGAGAAAAACTAAGGAAACCTTTGACCTCTGTAATTTTTCATTCAACCTTTATTTAGGCAGGTTAATCCCATTGAGCCTCGAGGACTGATTTACAAGAGAGACCTGGCTACAAACAAAGAATGATGACAACAGCTACAGTAGATTTTCCTTGGACAATCAACAATAGACAAATACAGATTTGTTTTTTTACAAGTTAAAACAAAGATGTCAAAGTAGCAAAACAGACATATTATTTGGCAGATGTAGAAAATCAAAAACAGGAACATGTCTGCATTGGCTTTTGCCAGGATTCCAACATATTCTTAAAACCATTTAGAGAGGTCAAGGCAGAGAGCTTCAGATCTTTTTGTAAGATATTCCAGGAAGCAGGAGCAGAGTAGGCCCTTTTGCCAAGTTCAGTCTCACTGAGGGGAACACTGCAGGTAATCATGTCCTGAGAGTGCACGCTGTAGCTGCACTCACGCAGAGACATGTAGGAGGAGATGTATGAAGGCAGCAGACCAAGAAGTGATTTAAAGATGAAAATGTACCAGTGGAAGAGTCTGCGTGAGGTTAATGATGTCCAGTTAACCAGTGAATACAGGGTGCAGTGGTGGGTACGATAATCACAGCCAGTTATGAATCTTAGTGCACCATAATAATAATAATAATGAATTCAATTTATAATGCACTTTTCATTAATAAAAAATCTCAAAGTGCTAGATAGATGTCCTAAAGATTAGATTAGATGTTGATAGACAACATCCAACATCCGCAGGGTGCTTGTAAGAGCATTCATGTAGATAATGTCACTGTAATCAATGGAGGGAAGGAAAGTCACAGATACAAGGTGTTTCCTTGCATTCAGTGTTAGACATGATCTGTTTCTGAAAAAGAAACCCAGTTTAACTTTCAGTTTCAGTAGGTTTTCCACGTGGAGTTTAAGAGATGTGAATCAACCAGGATACCCAAATATTTATAGGAATCAACAAACTCAACAGGGACACCATTTGAGGATAAAATCAGAGGAAGATCTGCTGTGACCGACTTCCTGTTTGAAAGCATCCCTTTTGTTTTATCAGCATTTAGGACAAGTTTGAGATGGAACAAATCTGACTGGATGATGTCAAAAGCGGATTGCAGTAACTGGAAAGCCTTAGCAACTGTTTTAGCTCGACAGTAAACAACTGTGTCATCAGCATAGAAATGTAAGGATGCATCAGGGATGCTCTGACCTACATTAGCTATGTAGATTGTAAAGAGGGTTGGTCCTAAGACTGAGCCTTGTGGTACACCATTTTTAACTGTTAAATAACTGGAAGAAGTACCGTTATGTTGAACACATTGCCTCCGATTGGAAAGATAATTAGAAAACCAACCAATGGTGTGATCAGAGAAACCGATTTCTGAGAGCTTATGACACAGGATGTTATGATCCACAGTGTCAAAAGCTTTAGACAGGTCTAAGAAAAGTGCAGCACAATAATCCTTAGCATCCAATGCTTCAACAACGTCATTAAGAACCTTCAGAGAAGCAGTTGTTGTGCTGTGTTTTTTCCTGAAACCAGATTGATGGAGAGGTAAGATGTTAAATGAGTCCAGATAATTTTTGATCTGAGAGTTTATCAGTTTTTCTAGAACCTTGGCTAAAATGCAGAGTTTAGAGATCGGTCGATAATTGTTCAGTGAGGTGGGGTCACCTCCCTTCAGCAAAGGAAGAACAAAGGCTGTTTTCCAAGCATCCGGAATGGTGTTTTGGCTTATGGACAGATTAAAGATGTGGGTCACAGGGACTGTGATGATATGAGCAGCCAGCCTTAAGAAATAAGGTGGAAGTTCATCTGGACCTGCAGATTTTTTAGGATCAAGATCATTTAACAGTTTATTTACCTCACTGACTGAGAACGGAGAAAAAGAGAAGGTGTGATTAACTGAGGATTGACTTGTAGGAGGGATTTGATTTGTAGAAGTTTGATTATTAGATGAAGTGGCTGATTTTCCATCAGTAACTGTGTCAAATACTGTAATGAACTAGAAGCAACAAACTGTTTACCCTGATGCATGCTCAATAATCCAGGTAGAAAAATCAAAAAAAAAAAAAGAAGCAGTCTGGTCCTCTGGACATTCAAAAATGTCTACCATTCTACAGTTTTTTTTTTTGCTTTGTTTTGTTTTTGAATGTCCAGAACCAACAAAATGTTTGTTGAAACAGTTCAGGATCTCGTGCTTATTTGACACAGGAACAGTCAACAAGAAGTTGTGATGGGAGGTCAGATGATTGGGGGGTGCCTGAGAGAGATTTGATGGTTTTCCAGATTTTTTTTTGGGTCATTTAGATTTTTGGAGGTCTGAGATAAGAAATAGTTAAGTTTTGCGGCTTGACAGTTGTGCATTTATTCCTCAGCTGCCTAAAAAATTAAACCAATCAGTGTCTGAGTGTGATTTTCTTGCTGCAGCCCAAAGATGGTCTCTCCTGTGCAGGAGGTCAGCTAGTTCAGGAGTAAACCAGGGGCTGTCACGGCCCTTTATCCTGAACTGGTGGAATGGAGCGTGTTTGTTCACAAAATAAATGAAACTAGTTGCACAAAATAATTGCAAAGGCTACTGTACCAAATATTAACATTGACTTTCACAGGTGTTCAAATACTTATTTGCAGCAGTAGTACACAAATAAATTATTTTTAAAAATCATACATTGTGATTTCTGGAATTTTTTTATTTTTAGATTATGTCTCTCACAGTGGACATGCACCTAAGATGAAAATTCCAGACCCCTCTATGATTTCTAAGTGGGAGAACTTGCAAAGTTGCAGGGTGTTCAAATACTGTACTTATTTTCATCACTTTATATATTCATTGCTCAAACATTGTGACTTTGTCCAAGTCGTTTAAACAGGAACTCACATTAATACTTATGTTAATGCTAATTGAGGAAAACAAAATGTAAAGAAGCTTTTGAAGTTAAAACATTCACCGTTCACTTTTATTGAAACACAGACAAAAGCCAGCCAAAGTCTTAAATGCGAGCATATTGATCAGTCTAAGATCTATGTTCTCTCAATCAGCACCTTTCTTGTTTGGCATGAATCAAACCCCACCATCTCTGGTTGCAAAGCATTCTGGGTAACTGAGGATGTTCGGCTGTTAGTGCCCCCTTCAGCCTCCTTACACGAGAACATTAACATTTAATGAATCTGTGAGTGACCTCGTAGATTCCCACTGACTCTTTGGCTTTCTCATCATAATCTGTCCAATCCTGAAAGATTCAAAATTGTTTTTTTTTAGTGTTGTAAAAAAAAAAAAGCATAACTTGAAACATTCTCCAATACCTATTGAGGATACCTACTTTTTCTAGCAGGTTAACTTCAGGGAACTTTGTTCCACTTTCTGCTCCTTCTGCAGCAAAGCCGGCCTGGAAGAAGACAAAAACATGTTTGTTTGTTTTTAATGTTTCACTAAATATTCTTAGTTTAGATGTTTGTGATAGGCCTTTGACTGCTGGATTGCTGTTAGTTAAGAAGAATATAAAACCTCTTGTGATTGTGTTTTTCTCATCGGACTGAATAAAAACTCCATATCTTTGTTACATTTTTGTAGTGCAGTAGATTTTAATAGCACAAATTCTGAATGTGCTTGTTGCAGAACTGTTTTTGTATGAAATACAAGCAATTGTTGATCAATCTAAGACAGAAAATCAACAAATGATCAGACAAACAAGAAGTTTTCAGCTGGGGTCTTGAATCTACTCTAAAAACCCACCAGACAAAGCAATTTGTGCTTGAAATGTGATGCACACACAATATTCAGTTTTTACTTGTGGCTGAAAATCAACCGGCTCCAGACCTCGACACTCGAACTGCACCATCGTCTTAAAGGTCTCGTTGTCCTCAGCCTTTAAAGAAACAAACAACAACAAACAGCTGATGTTAGAAACGCACACACACACATCCGTCGAACAAGATTCAAAATCCGCTCATTGTTATACTTGGGGGCGGCACGGTGGCTCAGTTGATAGAGCTGCTGCCTCTCAGTGAGAAGGTCGCTGGTTCAAATCCCAACCGGGGCCTTTCAGGTTTTTTGTCTGATTGGTGACTCTAAATCAGTGGTCCCCAAACTTTTTCCTGTGAGGGCCACATAACTTTTCCCTTCTCTGGTGGGGGGCCGGAGTCAGTTTGTAACAGGAAAAAGTGTGATGATTGCAGCCAGGAGTGCCTAAATGTAAAAATGTATTGTTTTCCAGAAAGCACAATCAAACAACCCTCTCTGGGTTCTTCACAGCACAAAAATCAGGAGATAAATAATAACACTATTAATAAAATAAATAATAACACTATTAATAAAATAAATAATAACCAAATAACCCTCTCTGGGTTCTTCACAGAAAAAAAGTCAGGAGATGAATAATAACACTATTAATAAAATAAATAATAACACTATTAATAAAATAAATAATAACCAAATAACCCTCTCTGGGTTCTTCACAGAAAAAAATCCAGGAAATAAACACTATTTATTAAATAAATAATAACCAAATAACCCTGCATTGAACAAAAAAACAATTGTTTGTCCACTGCAACTTAAATGCCCTGCATTCTGAATCAATTCTTCTCTTTCCTAATCTTTTCGCCATTATTCCGTTCTGTCTTTGAGAGGGGCGGGTTTAGGATTTTTTTCTGGGGGTTGCCAGATAGGGGCACAGACCGCAGAAGGGTGGAACAGAATGTCACGTTTTGGATGTGTCAGTGTTTTTCCCCAAACGCTGACACAATAAATTAAATGTGGAACAATAGTTCAAAATAACTAAGGATCATTTTATTGCAAAATTCCAACTTTATTATCAAATACAAATACATATAAGAAAAAAAAAAATCTAAAAATGCTCTCTGGTGTTGTTCTGGGGGCCGGACCAAATGTGAAGGCGGGCTGGAGTTTGGGGACCACTGCTCTAAATTGTCTCTAGGTGTGAGTGAGAGAGTGAATGGTTGTTTGTCTCGTTTGTCTTTATGTGTCCCTGTGATGAACTAGAGACCTGTCCAGGGTGTCCCCCACCTCTCTCACACAGTGATAGCTGGAAATGGGCACCAGTGACCACCGCTTCTTAAAAAGGAAGAAGCAGGTAAACATAATGGATGGATGGATGGATGGATGGATGGATGGAAGGACGGATGTTATAGTTGGAGCTATAGCTCGTATGTCACTGGGCTGGGGCTTCAGGTAATAAAATCATTCACAATCAAGTGTCCTCTACATCTCTTTGGGAGGTTCTGAAATTTGTCATGAGTCTGGAACTTTAAACATTTTTTAAAAGATTCTCAAAACACTCGGTCTTACTGTGGACGTCTGAAACTTGTTTCAAACTCAGCTCAGTTTAGTTTCCAGGGTCAGAAAGTGTGAAAAATGTAAGACAACTTTGACATACTGTAATTTGGTGACCTATGAATCCTACCGTATTTTTTAGCCTATAAGTCGCAGTTTTGTTGCATAATTGACATGCTCTGTGACTTATAGGCCCAAGTGATGTATTTGTAGATTTTTTCCCCCCATATTTTATCAACATTTTTTTTTTCAGTGGTATGACCGTTTTCATTCATTGACTGAAAGAAAAAAAAAATAGCAGTACCATTTTCAGCCACTTGATGGCAGCAGAGTAGTATTAGTTATATGGCATACCGTTGTATCATGCAATGGGTAAACGTGGCTATAATGACACATTCAAAAAAGTTCAAGACAAAAACAACTGGACTTAATTTATTATACTTTACTTTATACTGTATTGTTTTTGTGAACTTTTTTGAATTTACCATGTCCTGGATGACTAAGAATCTTCACCAGCTATTAATGACTCAATCAGCCTGCCATATTCTCCCCAGCTTCATTCTGCTCGTTGCTTGGAACCGTCAATCCAGTTGCACTGCCCTGGCAAAATGCAGCTAATTTGACCATTAAAGTGTATTAATTAAGAAAACATTAGACTGAGACACAACTTTGCTATAATTCCGAGCAAACAAATAATTGTTTAGATGTTTATCTTGTTAAATTTCGGAGAAACGAGCAGCGTTCCTCCTCGTTTTTTTCTCCCACTGAACATTCACGGAGCACCGAGGCAGCAAATTCTTTTTTTTAATTACAGCAGATTTGACCATTAAAGTGCATTTATTAAGCAAACATTACACTGAGACACACCTTTGCTATAATTTTGAGCAAACAAATAAATGTTTTGAGGCATTTGTCTTGTTAAATTTGCACAGCAACTCGTCGCGTGCACGCGTTTACTTCCGCATAACGGCTTTTGAAATACAGCTGATTTGACTGTCAAAGTGCATTTATTAACCAAAAGTTACATTGACACACACATTTAATATAATTTCGAGCAAATAAACAATTATTTTTAACCGTTAATCTTGTAAATCCTTTTTATAGTCCTCCAGTGCACGCTCCTGTGGCTGCCATTTGGCAGCCTATCGGGTTTTGGCACAACACCGGCCTACATTTCCGGGTTGTCAGCAGTGACGCGTAATAGATGTGACGTATACGACAAGCATCATATTTATGGATTTTTCCACTTTATTAGACAAATATGGACTGATGTGACTTAAAGGGCGGAGCGACATGTCGGGCGGAAAATATGTATATAAACACTAAAATAAACTACTACTTACTACTTGTACTACTTTCCCTACTTTGCTGTTTTTCCCTTATTGCGGGGGAGGGGGGGTGGCTGGGAACTGAACCCCAGCGATAAAGGAGGGACTACTGTAAACCACATCATGTGAACCTTGCTGCCTGCCTGCAGCAGAGTAGTGCTCTGCTAGCTCTACTTACTCTTTGTGTGCAATGCAAACGATCTGAACTATTTCACCAGTAGAGAACTCAACAAGCTGCTTTTATAAAAAGTAGGAAAGAACTTCAGCAGAAAACTGGAAATATTTCAGAAAAGTTGCCCAAACTCATCATATTTCACTGATACAGCACAAGTTGTAGAAATACTCAAGATTTCTCAGTCTGTCTTAAAATGTTGCAGCTTGTTGGAAAACTTTAAAACATGGTAGTCACACCTGCTGTGCAAAAGAGAATGGTGTTGCCAGCGACCCCCGCAGCACAAAGGAAGAAGAGGGTGAAAATAATGGATTGATGGTTCTAGTGATGTACTGGAACAGGTGGTTACTTACATTATAGGGTGTAATCGTGTCTCGCAGGATATCTGTAAGGAAAATATTTACCGTACTTTTCATTGGTTTTAAAATACAGAAACTTTATAAACTGGAGCACAATTTCGTACCAATTGAATTTTCTCTACCACAAAGTTTACACTTTTGCACCATACTGGCACTTCCTCTGCCTCCTTTTAACGGCACACTTTCCTGGAAACACACAAGCAGAGGAAAAGTCGGATCCTGAATGAACGGGCAGTGTTAAAAACTTCAGTCAGTTGATCTTCATGCTCACCACCAGAGTCACATACTGCCATTTATCTGGAACCTCACCACAGTTTCCACACTTGAGCTAAATGAGGGAACCAAATAAAAATTATATATATACAGGTACTGTATACTGTATGTATATATATATATATATANNNATATATATGAATATATATATGTATATATATATGAATATATATATGTATATATAAATATATATATACAGTATACAGTAAAAAGTTTGTATATGTACAACTTTTGTGTCAATGTTTATGAAGCATTCACACTGTTGTGATCAATTTTTCTTCCATTCGTTTTTGACATCTTTCTCGTTCCAAAATTTTAGTGCTATTTCAACAAATCATATATCAAAATGTTCAGCTCATTTAGGATAAGTGTCTATCATTTTGTATTGGTGCAACTTTAGCTTTTTGAAATATTTAGCCTTTTCTACCACTTTTTTCCTCATAGAAAATGAATTGGGCTCGTTTTACATCCTTCAAAATATTTAGATCTGTTTACAATACTGCGCCATTCACATTTTGTTCTGCTTCAGCTCCTTTCAGCTTCCTTGTGCAAATTTTAACTTTTTTCAGCTATTTTCAGCTGTTTTTTCCAACGGTTTTGTGCTCCTTTCAGATTCTTTTTGCTAACTACATTTTCGTGCTTCTTCTAATTTGTCTCTGCTAATTTCAGTTTCTTATGCTCTTTTCAGCTTATTTATGCAAATTTAAGCTTTTTCCTCTATTTCAGCTACTATTTAGCTGTTTTCATACTAATTTTACCTTTTTGGCTAAATCCATATTTTTTGCACCTATTTCAACTTTTTTCAGCCTAATTCAGCAAACCTGGACGGAAACTGCTTTCTCTACTTCCTTCTGGTACTTTAAGCTTCTTTCTGCATTTTTAGCTACTTTTTAGCTGATTTTGTTGTTGTTGTTGCTAACTTTAGCTTTTTTCAGAAAATGTCTACTTTTTTCTGCTCATTTCTGCTCATTTCAGCAAACATGTTCTGCTTTCTTCTGATAAGTTTGTTCTACCTTTTTAGCTCATTTTATTTTAGCTTTTTTAACTAATTTCAGCTGTTTTCAGATAAATTCAAATTTTTTGTGGTAATTTCTGCTACTTTCTGCTTAATTAACTTCTTTCTGCTAATTTCAGTTGGTTATGCTCCTTTCAGCTTTTTTCTGATAGTTTCAGCTATTTCAGCTGCTTATTTAGCCGTTTTGGTGCAAAATTTTGCTTTTCAGCTATTTCCACATTTTTTTAGATCTCATTTCAGCTCTTTCCACTTCCTTCTGGTAGCTTATAAGCATCTTTCATTCTTTTCAGCTACTCTTCAGCTATTTCAGCTACTTTTCAGCTATTTTTTTTGCTGAATTCAACCTTTTTTAAGCTAATTTCTTAATTCTCTGCTCATTTCTCGAGGCTCAGTGGGATTAACCTGCTTTTATTTATAAAGGTTGAATTTCTGCTTATTTAAACCCCAGAAAATATAAAAAATATTTGTTCTTTCCGCGTTCTTCTTCTAAGTTAAGCTTGTTCTTCCATTTCAGCATGTTTTTTAAGCTATTTTCAGCTGTTTTCCAGCAAGTTCTACAGCAAAAGGTATTCACACTGCAGTTTCACAGAAAATGCAATAGCTATTATTATTTAGTTTAAGAATAAAATCAGCACTCTGTAGATCGGTTTCTAAATGAATATAGCTACACACACACAACTAATATGCACAACTAACGCACTACTCTTTGCTGATTTGGGCTACAAACAAACACGTGTGCAAGTATATGAAAATAAAAGCAAATAAAATGCTAAATTAAAGCAGTATACCTTTAAAAACCAGCGAAAGTCTTCACCCAGTGGTCTCACACTGGTTACATTCTCTAAAGTAGCTTTAAACTGGAGGCCAAATTTCTGTTATGCATTGGAGAAAAGTGGAAAGTTAAACTTCTACAAAAAATATTTAAACGTACTGTAGTGTAGCCCAGAAACACATACGAACCACCATCTTGTCGACTTGTAATGGTGCGTTCAGGTTCCCGTGAAAATTCCAACTTCTAGACTAAACTATTTTTAACTATGAAGTTGCGACGATATGCAAGTAATTTTTTTGTTATTTGGGAGCAGTGTGTAAAAATTTTAACTGAAATAATCAGGGCTCACTCAAACAATTTTGTGTAAAATTATATTTATTTCACGTCTTTTTCCTGACAAAAACATTAGACACTTAAAATTCCGTAAACCTTAAATCCTCCTGTTTTACGGAAAGTCTGAGAGGACAAACTTCCCGACAAAAGGCAAAACGTTTTGAAAATTAAAATAGCAACAGCTGATGATGACACTACATTAAATTCTAAAATGTTTCTCAACTTAATGTGTCATTAATACAGAAAATTTATCCAGTAAAAATGAAAATTAATATATTTTCTTTATTCCTCAGAAGGCAAATTCACATTAATCAACAGTTTTAAACCAAAGTATTTTACTGTATTCACCCTTAAAGCTGCAGTCTGTAAGTTTCTGTAGAACGCAGGACTTAGAAAAAATTTCAACAGGGAAAGCATTCTGGTCCCTCCCCCTTGCTCTCGCTGAAATTCAGCTCAGCCTCCTTAGCTCCGCCTCCACTGCATGTCCTGTCGCAGCCGCTGCGATATTCTATGTTTATATATTAATAAAACGTTCTAAAAAATAAAATAAAAACATGGAGCGCTGGTCCAGCACACCAGAACACCATGAAATCTGCAGAGCCTCGCGCAGCCACGTTGAACCCGAGTTTAATTCGCTCGTGACAAATTCATTCATTTCCTCATCATTTCAGTCATGGAGTCAGCGGAGGAGGAAGCGATCACTTGACTTTTGGCAAAAAAACAAAAGAAAAGTCCAGATCAGGGATGAAGAAGGGGAATTTAATACATTTGTGTCACATACAAAACAGTTTTGCATCGCTTTGCAATCCTTTGAACGAGAACGTGCGCGGCCGCTGGGGCTGGGACAGGCGGGGGCGTGGGTTAGGAGCGTGAGAAGCTCTGTTTTTATTGGCTGGTTAAAAACTCTGTTTTTATTGGCTAGTTAACGGCGGGTCACTGTGGGTTTTTAGAAATGCTTTTAGAGAAGCAATGGGGACTATAGTTTTTTTCAGAGACTTTGTCTAACATCAGTCTGTCAGGATCGTGACAGAGTGAAGAAATATGTTAAAAATATATTTTTAGAAAACTTGCAGACTGGAGCTTTAATGAGATGAACCTAAACCATTTTACGCTTCCTCTAATTTCTTCACAAAAATACTTAATGCATATTTACCCCAAAGTACATGTGGGTAATTCAGACCTTCATTTGTGTGGCCAGTAGGAGAGGCAGTTTACCATACTATACCATTTTATTTATAGAGCACTTAAAACAGCGACAAGGCCAACCAAAGTGCTGTACAAACAAACAAACAACAGGCAACACACACAATGAAGTACAAAAAATAGACCTAAAAACATTGCAGATCATAAATAAAACAACCAAACATCAGTTGCTGTTGAAAGCAACAAAACGGGATTTGAAAACCGAGAGTGAGGAGGCCTGTCTGACGAGCAGAGGTAACTCGTTCCAGAGTCTTGGGCCTGAAGACCCTGTCACCTCTGCGCTTAAGACGAGTTCCTGGAACTCTTAAAAGTACAGTACCTGGTCCTCTGACCTCAAAGCACGTGGTGGGACATAGGGTGTATCAAATCAGAGAGAAAGGCGGGGCGAGCCAGTTCAGCGATTTGTAGACATAAAGGAGAATTTTGAACTGGATTCGAAGATGAACCAGTAGCCAGTGCAGAGAGGCCAAGACTGGTGTAATGTGCTTTCTTTTGCCTGTACTGATTAAAAATCAGGCTGCTGTGTTCTGGGCCAGTTGTAATCGTGCAATGGTCTGACTGATACCAAACAGGAGTGAATTGCAGTAATCAAGCCTAGATGTAATAAATATGTGAATTACTGTCTCCAGGTTATTTTTGTACAATATGGGCTTCAGCTTAGACAGACGCCTCAGCTGGAAAAAACAGGATTTAACGATCATGTTTACATGACTGTTGAGTTTCATGGAAGGATCCATTATCACTCCCAGATTTGTGACTTTTTGTTTTACTGACAGGGCAGAAAGGTCGATGCAGTGGTTCGAGGTTGTGTCATTGGACGTCTGTTTAAATAGTTTTGAATAAAACTCAAGACAAAATGTTTCACAGCATTTTATGTGAATGTTGTGTTATAAACTTTGCTGTCAGATTCACATTATCTGATTATTTATGTGGGTATAATTATGGATCTATGTCCCCACCAAGACAACAACAGCAGGGGCCGCATCAGAGGTAAAAGAGCCGGTACTTGTGAAATGAAGGAGAGGACATGTTGTTTACCTACACTGTGAGATTGCTGTGCAACAGCCTGGATGAAACTGATCTGTTGCAGTCCAGTGAAGTCTTCTGAGGGGCATGTTATTGCCCAACAATTGAAAACACACGTTCAGAAAGTCACATTGACACAGACTGAGTTCTGTAAAAACTATATAATTTATTGAAACGGATACAGTAATTAAAAACACAGGCTTAAAGGTGCTATATGTAGTTTTTGAACGCTGGCACAGAAAATGTTTGAACAGAGACACATTTCTGGTCCCTCCTCACTCAGAGCCATATATGACTCAGTACCTCGCTCGCGCTGCAGCCTGGAATGCTCCGCCTCCTCTACATGTCCCGTTTCAGCGCTGCAAAGTTCTGTGATTATATGTTAATAAAATGTTCTAAAAAATAAAATAAAAACATGGAGCACTGGTCCAGCAACACAAAAACACCCTGAAATCTGCAGAGCTTCACGCAGCCATGTTGGACATGATTTAATTTGCTCGTGACGTCCTCATTTATATAACCTATTAAGCTTTGACAATTTTTTAAAATTTTCTTGTTTAAAATTAACTTTTAAATGTATTAATGGTCTTGTCCCTGAGCTGGTGAGCAGAATGATTTTAAAAGTCAGCAGCTCAGGAGTTGCAACAAGAGGTGCAGTTGATGGAGACTGTAAACCTACAAAATACAAAACATCATTTGGTCAATGCTCCTTCTCATTTAAAGGTCCTCATATCTGGAACAGTTTACCATCAGCAATAAAAACATTGACTGATCTTAGAGGTTTTAATTCCCAGGTGAAAAAATGGTTGAAACAAAACCAAATCTGTGAACACTGAATCCTATAGGGACAGAGGAGCAGCTGTGTGTGTGTGAGGGAACTGTTTAAGCCATTTAAACTTCATTAAATTTTTATTTTTTTTAGATGTTTTTATATAGGGAACTGTTTAATCTTAATTAAATTTTAATTTTATTTTAGCTGTTTTTATATAAAAGTCCAACCAAGGACTGGGTTTGCAAATTAGCCTATGGCTAGAAATCCTGTGTACAAGACAACGGTTGCTTCGTTTTTAACATGTAACATTGTTTATTGTGTTCAAATAAACTTGAATGAATGAATGAATTTCTGTCAGTGAAGGTCTGGAGGAAGAAGCGATCACTTGACTTTTGGCAAAAAACAAACAAAAGAAAAGTCCAGAGCAGGGATGAAGAAGGGATATTTAATACATTTGTGTCACATACAAAACAGTTTTGCATGGCTTTGCAATTATTTCAACGAGAACCTGCGCGCGGCCGCTGCAGGGTTGACAGGCGGGGGCGTGGGTTAGGGGGTGAGAAGTTAGAAGCTCTGTTTTTATTGGCTGGTTAACCGCGGGGCGCTCTGGTTTTTATAAATGCTTTTATTACCACTGGGAGACGCCAGAGGACTATAGTTTTTTTCAGAGATTACCTGTCAAACATCAATCTATCAGGAGATAGTGGCAGAGTGAAGAAATATGTTTGAAAAATAACTTACAGCAGCTATTATACCCCTAGGCCTATTACTCAATCCTTGAGGAAAAAGGGAGCATGACATAAAGGCTGATATTTATGTTATTCCACACACAGTACAATAATAATTCAAACATTTGGAACAAACTAAGTGTCCATCTCGCACCCCATTACAGTAGGGGCAGAGGAGACATGCACTGTCGACCGGCTGCAAAGATAACAGCAACAATTGCAGTGCAAGCAGCCCTGCAGTCCGAGGAAGGTGCGACAAAGAAGGCCCAAGATGATTGAACAGTTAGAGGCCTGCATTAGACATGAATGGGAGAGCATTCCTATTTCTAAACTTGAGAAACTGGTCTCCTCTGTCCCCAGACGTCTGTTGAATGTTGTAAGAAGGGGGGGTGTCACACAGTGGTAAAAATGGACTTGTCCCAACTTTTTTGGGATTTGTTGATGCCATGAAATTTTGAAACAACATATTTTTCCCTTAAAATGATACATTCTCTCAGTTTAAACTTTTGATCTGTG
>JBBPBX010001282.1:15426-31980 GCA_038048925.1 Garcialebias charrua
CCTCAGTAGATCCATTCAGCCTGCCCCTTGTTGACTAGGATGATGTCTCCTGTTGATTCTGGATCCTTCAGTGACTGAAGTGTCCCAGTCTGGATGAGCAGACTTTTCCACAGGTCGTTGGACATCTGGGTTGATCAGGATTGGTTGCAAGTTGTTTTTGTTTTTCTTTGAGGTGTTTGCTTTTTTGTTTCTTGAACTAGTCAATTCCCTGATTAATAAATGTCCTCCAGTGTGGTCAGTCCACAGCATGCTCTTCTCCACTGGTCCAATCAATGCTCCATCACTGTGTCTTTGAAGCGTTTCTTTTGACCTCAACTTGTTCTTTTCCATAGAAGATCTGTTTGGGAAGGGGACTGTCCATTGAAGTTTTTTTTTTGAGGATGATGTATTTCATATGGTTTTTTTTGTTTTCATTAAGGACACTGTTTAGTCCTCCCAGCTTGAAACAAAGTCCATGAAGACACCGGTGTATGTATTCATTTTAACATGGAGATGCCATTGCACATCAGCAAACACACGATCCTTGACATCTCTCCAAGGTGGCTCCAATGGCAGGAGGATCCAAGACTTTTGGAACTTGAAAAGATGCTGCAGACTTCATCCACCTGGTCTGCCACTGAGGTCTTCAGATGTCTCTGTCTGGAACACCACCATCATCCTTACCCCTTTGGGTGGTCCTACAAGGATCTTATGCTTCTGACAGCACCACCAAATGGTTCATTGGATCATGCAAGCCTCATCACCTCACCAAGGTTTTGATCCCTCCTGAGGGATAGACACCAGTGCTATTACCTGCAATGATCCAGTTATAAATCTACTGTATTGTGTTTTTGTAGGGATCATTTCTGTCTAAAGTTATACCGGTAAGACAATTCATGAGAGTTTGTAGGAGGCATAGTCAAATACCGTATATGGCTATATATAGATGTAAATATTTATAGTGAAAGTTCATTGGTTGTACACAGACAGTTCATTAATTCCTTTTGTTCCAAGCTCTCTTCCTCTCCCTTTTGTTGCCTTCCTTTTGGTTGAAGTCCCATCTTTTTGCTAATGTTATAAATAAATACACCTTCGTCACTGTGGCCTCTGTTACAACTCCCTTCCATTTGTAGAATGCATCACCACGTTTCACAGTGTCCTTGATAGTATCTATAACACTGTATCTAAGAAAATGGCAACCAAGCTTTCTAGAACCATCCACAAGTTCCCAATATTGCAGCATCTTGACTAATCGGTCCACAGGCAGGCGTGCAACGTGTACAACCTAATCTATTTCTCATAAGTGTGATCTCAATGTCCTCAGACATGGTACGGTCTAGATAGAACTTCATTTGTAATATGATTATCCTATTTGATTTTAAAAATTGATCTATTACGGTGTTGATGAGTGGTTCTTAGACTTTTGATATGATGGTAGTAAAGTGTCAAAGCCTCGCTTCCATAAAACATCACTAGTATCACACTGATTATACACTTTAAGTTTAGTTTCTGTTGTTTGATTTGATGTTTATTCATTCATTTTAAAAGAACAATACAAGACAGTTTCATCAGATACAAGAATACAAGTAGGATAAAATGAAGGGAGCAGAAAGAAGATGAAATCTTATTATATCTGCCCCTTATTTCACAGTTTGTTCAACCAATGATAACCTTCAAACTACATCACAAAATGAATAATTCTACTTAATTTTATCTAACTGTAATACACAAACTACATCACAAAATGAATAATTCTACTTAATTTTTCTAACTGTAATACACAAACTACATCATTCTAACTGTAATACACAAACTACATCATTCTAACTGTAATACACAAACTACATCATTCTAACTGTAATACACAAACTACATCATTCTAACTGTAATACACAAACTACATCATTCTAACTGTAATACACAAACTACATCATTCTAACTGTAATACACAAACTACATCATTCTAACTGTAATACACAAACTACATCAGAAAATGAATAATTGGGCAGCACGGTGGCACAACTGGTAGAGCTGCTGCCTCTCAGCGAGAAGGTTGCCGGTTCAAATCCCGGTCCGGGGCCTTTCTGGGTGGAGTTTGCATGTTCTCCCCGTGCATGCGTGGGTTTCCTCCGGGTACTCCGGTTTCCTCCCACAGACCAAAAAACATGCTTGTTAGGCTGATTGGTGACTCTAAATTGACCCTAGGTGTGAGTGTGAGAGTGGATGGTTGTTTGGTGTGAGTGAGACAGGTCCCTCTTGTAAATGAGTCCCCGTGACTCAACGAGGCTAGCCTGTATAAATAAAGGATGAATGAATGAATGAATGAATGAATAATTCTACTTAATTTTTTCTAACTGTAATACACAAACTACATCACAAAATGAATAATTCTATTTACACAAACACACTAAGCTACATCATAAGTACAACATAAGTGTAATACACAAACACACTAAGTTACATCATAAGTACAACATAAGTGTAATACACAAACACACTAAGCTACCGTACACACTAAGTTACATCATAAGTACAACATAAGTGTAATAAACAAACACACTAAGTTACATCATATATAGTTTTTGAGCAAGTCCTTTTTGACCTTTTTCTTAAATGTGTACATTGATTTTGCATTTTTAACCTCACTCTCCAGAACATTCCACAATCCAACTCCCTGAATTGAGGTAGACCGTCCCTTTAAGCTGGTTCTAAATTGTGGTTTGATGAATATCTCTGTCCCTTTGAGATTGTAATAACTTTGTTGAGATTGTAATAACTTTGTTAAACTCAGCCTGAGTCTGCAGCACGGGAGGCAGCATGGCTGTGCACAGTAATCTTATTGAACTTGCAGTCACCGCTGACAAAGCTTCCAAGATATTTAAAGTGACCCACTTTGGTCAACTTTTGCCCATTGATGTAAAAGTCAGGTTGTTCTCCCTCAGCTGTAAAATGAGCTCTTAAAAACAAGTTACGGTACTTATGCATCATTTTAGTCTAAGAATTTATAATTTATTTGTGATAAAGTGTTAACACAGTACTGTATTTGTTGACTTGACTCTGCTTTTACTATTAAAGATGAAGCAATGAACCCTGGTATCAAAAAGATGGAGGCCATGATTCTGGAGTGTGTTCAGCTGGACAGGGAGATCAACCACTTTGTTGACATCGTACAAGAAGTCACTCAGGTACTGTGGGGCAGCAGTCCGTACGATTAATGAAGCGCACGTTAAAACATTTGATGCAGTGCTCGGTGGACTGCCTCCTCTGTGCTTTCTGTTCTCGCATTTCTTACGGCGCCTGTTTAAAATTTAGTTGAGGTCAAAGCGTGTTTAAAAGCAGCGTTTGTGTCTTTGTGCAGGTTGCTCCTCAGCAGCCAGAGGCCATGTTCAGCCTGTCTGCCAGAGTGAAGGAGCAGTTCACGCAAAGAGTCGCTCAATTGTCCGACGCCGAGCTGCACAATCACCCGAAAATGGCTGCCTTCAAGGACAGCATCAAGAACTCTCTTCAGCAAGGTAAGTCTGAGGAATGACCAGACTGGGGACAAAAATCAAACCAGTTTGTTTCCCAGCTTCAGTGATGGAAACACGTGGTGGACAACTGGAGCCACAAGAACCTCACGAGCACGACTGAAACGTTGACTCTGTTTCAAGCCTGTGTTGGCGAATAAAGTTTAGAAAGGACTGGTCAAGAGTAGGTTTTGTTCATTTGTACAAAATAACGATCACATCTGCATTACATGTTAAAAATATATTTTTAGACACTTAAAATACAACAAAGTTCTTTGTTAAACAAGTAAAACTTTAAAAAACAACAACAACAATTTGTATGTGTGTCAGCGTGGATGTTATTGCTGTAAAACACCCGTGTTCAGAAACACTACAAATAGTTGTCATTTTGAGACCTGTTTAAAACAAAACTACAATTCAGTTATTAAAACATGAATTGTAGGTTGAAGTAAACTCTTCATTTGGTGGAAGATCAAGTACTGTATTTTCTGCCGTACACGTCACACTGCTTTATAAGTTGCATCAGTCTAAATATGTCTAATAAATTGGAGACATCCATAAATAAGTCGCTTCGCCGTATACGTTGCATCTATTATACATCACCGCTGACAACCTGGAAATGTGGGCCGGTGTTGTGCCAAAAATCAACGGGCTGCCAAATGGCGGCCGTGGGAGCGTGAACAGGAGGACTCTAACAAGAATTTAACAAGATTAACACTTCAAAACAATTATTTGTTTGCCCTGATGCATGCTCAATAATCCAGGTAGAAAAATCTAAAAAAGCTA
This sequence comes from Garcialebias charrua, assembly GCA_038048925.1. NCBI lineage: Eukaryota > Metazoa > Chordata > Actinopteri > Cyprinodontiformes > Rivulidae > Garcialebias > Garcialebias charrua. The sequence continues at coordinate 19,698 of JBBPBX010001282.1, forward strand.
AGTCTGGTCCTCTGAACATTCAAAAAACAAAACAAAACAAAAAAAAAAAATGGCTTTTTAAGAATTATTTGTTTGCTCGAAATTATAGTAAATGTGAATCTCAGTCTAATGTTTGCTTAATAAATACACTTCGATGATCAAATCAGCTGCATTTCAAAAGTCGATACGCTGAAGTAAACACGTGCACACGACGAGTCGCTGTGCAAATTTAACAAGATAAATACCTAAAAACAGATAAATACCTAAAAACTTTTTTTTTTGCTAGAAATTATATTAAAGGTGTGTCTCAGTCTAGCATTTGCTTAATAAATGCACTTAATAGTCAAATTAGCTGCATTTTGCCAGGGCGGTGCAGCTGGTTTGACTTGCTCCAAGCAGCGAGCAGAACGAAGGTGGGGGTATTATGGCAAGCCGATTGTGTCATTAATAGCTGCTGAAGATTCTCAGTCATCCAGGTCAGGACATGGTAAATTCAAAAAAGTAAAAAAAAAAGTATAATAAATAAAGTCCAGTTGTTTTAGTCTTTAACTTTTTTGAATTTGTCATTATAGCCACGTTTACTTATTACATGATACAACGGCATGCCTTACTTCTACTACCACTCTGCGGACATCAAGTGGCTGAAAGTGGCACTGCTCAATTTTTTTTCCCAATCAGAATGAATGGAAACGATCATATCTCAGCCAAAACATGGCTTATAAATATGGGAAAAAAATCCATAAATACGTTGCTTCAGCCTATAAGTCACATGGCATGTAAATGATGCAAAAAACTGCGACTTATAGACAGAAAAATGCGGTAGACTAGATACCAAACTTTGGTCACTGTGCAGCACACATAGGTCTGTTCAGCACGTTTTACCACTGGTACAAACTGTTGTTACTACACATAGATTTATTGATTATCTACAGATCTGTAGTTCTCCTTTGCTCTGAGGGAATGCAAACCTGGAATATACAAAACCAAACCTTTAGAAATACACGCTGATGCAGCAGTCATACTAGATTTACTTTCTCCTTTCAATTAATATTAAAAGCTGTCTATACAGTACATTTGTTAAATATGTGAACTGCTATTTAACGTTTATCTTAAATTGTTCAATAACTTCTTAATTAGAAAACATTCATCGAACCTCATCTCTGTTCAGATTAGTGTGAATTGACGGTTTTCATTATTTTGTCGGGTCATCCCATCATAAGCTGCAGGATTCTGGATATATTTTAATTCACAACACGATTTTACCTCCATTTAGCATCGCATGACTGGCTCTTTATGTAAAAACAAGTTTTAGTGTTGTGTCCGTCACCTCTGACACATTCTGTGAAAATAATTCCTTGTTGGAGTTCCAGTTCATCGATGTGGTTTTGGAAATACCATATGTGCACGTTGTGTTTTTAGCTGAGGAGTCTGAGGAGAACATGGAGGAGCTGGATGAGGACATCGCCGTCACCCAGAGCCAAGTAAACTTCACCTGCCCGCTCACACAGGTACATCCCTCCTGAACGCTCTCTCTTTTGAACATTCCCACTTCCTCACGTTTGTGTCACTTTTATTAAGAAGTGAGCATCTGAATGTAGTCTGTCTGCACATCCCAGGTGGAGATGGTGAACCCAGCGAAGAACAAGAAGTGCAACCACCACTACGATGAAGAGGCAATCCTGAGCCTGATTAGAAAAAGACACAGCCAGAAGAAGAAATGTCGGTAAGAACACCTGGAAACCGGTTTTAGAGGAGTAAACCGCGCTGCAGGTTGCCCTAATTACTTCAACTAATTATCGTTTTTATTTGTCCTGCTTTGCTGTTGGAGTCAGATTAAATGTAGATGATCCTGGAGGAGGAACGCTGATGAGCTTGTGGACGGTTTAAACGTTCTTACCGTTGTGTCCTGGTTAAGTTAAACTGACTCATTCTGGAGGTCCAAATGTTTTTATTTATTTATAATTCAGGTGCTTTAAGACTAAACAGTCACAGGAGAAACAAAAGTCCACCCTCTTCAGCTTCCAGGGTTTGACGTATCAAGACATGAGTAAAAACATCCGGTCGTCAGCAGGTTCTAAAATGATTCAAGTGTAACGTCAGGTGTACCAACACACACACCAGATTCTACAGAATGAGGGAACTTCACCAGATTATCTAAAGGACATTCTTGTTCCATACTCATCCACCCGGTCTCTGCGGTCACAGAACAGTAATCTCCTTCACAGTCCGAGAACCAAATTAAGGACCATGGGAGACCGGGCTTTCAGTGTGGCTGCCCCCCGCCTATGGAACTCTCTTCCTGACTGCCTGAGAGCTCCACAGTCACTGGTTGACTTTAAGAGTGGCTTGAAGACCTTTCTTTTCAACCGAGCATACTCTACCTCCTCATGATTCTATCTTTGATCTTAGTTGATACTGTTATTGATTTTACTTGTTTTATTACTTGTTTTATTTGATCTTTAATTTTGTTGCACTTTGTAGCACTTTGAGATTTTCATTAATGAAAAGTGCGTTATAAATTAAATTCATTATTATTATTATTATTATTAACTGGAAATGCCCTCCGTCCATCCATCCATCCATCCATCCATCCATCCATGCATGTTGTGAGAACTTGAAGACTAAGTGAGCTGCTGACGTTGGTGTGTAGCTACATCTCTGCATAACAAAGGTTCCTTTGGGAAATTGGGCTGCACCATCAAAATCCAAGATGGCGACCACCATCTGTAACCTGCCCCACCCTGATTGTTTGTGAAAGCAATGCTCTCTAGTTTTTATGTCTTCAAAGTTTGGTTTCCTCAAACGATTGGAGTGGCCAACGGTTAAAGCCTGGTTTATACTTGTCTTACGTCTTTTACCCCCCGTTGAGTGAAAAAAGGTTGCGCAACTTCTGGCTGCACTCCCGCTGTGACAGCCCGTCTTGTAAGCGGCGTCTTGCAGTTCTGCTTGGGGGCCACGTACAAGACGGGCTGTCACCGGGGGATCACAGCGGGAGTGCAGCCAGAAGTTGCGCAACCTTTTTTCACTCAACGGGGGGTAAAAGACGTAAGACAGTCAGAGTCAGAGTACTTTTATTAACATTGCACAAGTTTTCACCAGTACAGCGTAAATATGTACGCACAGTCATCCGGAAGGGGGCGAGTGTGTGAAGCTGCTGCTATCAGACCACATGAGACATCATATCACATTATGTTCTTCAGCGCGGCCTCTCCCATCCGTATTGGGATGAAGGTCAAAGGTGTGAAAACAAGGAAAGAGCCATGAGGGTCACAGCGTTGGTATTAAAAAAAGATATATCACATTTTGTCTTTCAAGACACCACATGAGACAGAAAAAACTATACCAGAAGCACATTTAAGACAATCACATTTTGCATTTTGAGATTGAGGCAGTGAGACTTCTGTCCATGAGACATTCCAGATAGCAAACAGCTCTGAGGTGAAACCAGCCGGCCTCCGATAATACTCATAAAAAAGTTCTCCGGGGGGGGAGCGATAGTGCAGCTGTTTGCCTCAGAAAGCACGTCTCTGGAGAAATTTGACATCCAACCTTTTTCCAAGGCTGTTTAGGGTAAAGTCAGATATGGATTACAAATATTTTTCACTTCAGGCAGACAGTATAATTCCTTCAGCCTTGAGTCCTGCTGGACAACTCTGATATGGTCCAATTCTGGACTTTTTCCTCTGATCCAAGCTGTGGCCCTTAGATGTTGACCACCAACGTCCAGAGTCCCCAATCCGAGCGGATGATCTGCGATCCTCAGATCGTGTTCACCTTCCGGATTAGCTCGTAAACAGCTGATTTCCAAGGTCACGGCGCAGATCAGATCGGGTGCTCCAACATTAGGTCCTGCTGAAACTCTCCCTCATTTGCCGATAGGCCAGTGCTCCACAAAACGCCAAAAAAAAGCAAAGTGCTGCCATTGTAATCCAATTTAATCCAGATTCTTCACATTCCCTCAGAGCATACAGAGAGCGAGACGTCACCATTCCATCAAATCCATGGCGTATCTCTTGTTTTGTCTGCGGAGATGGGCAGGCCTTGCCTTTTGTTGAAATCTTTCAGTAGAGTTGAATACCCATACCACCCAATTCATCTTAATCTTCGTTCGAGGTGCTTCATGAGAGCTGCAGACAAGACAAAAAGCGGCGGCAGCAGGGGGGGGACGGGGGAGGAGAGTAGAAAATGCGACTGCCTCCTTTAGAAGCCAGAACAGAAAAGTATAAACCAACCTTTAGTGGGCAAGGCCACCCTGATGTATTTAGGGTACACTTTTTTCATACACATACTGTATTTAAATTGAACTCATTATTATGTCTCGATACACAAAACCTTGTACGGTAATTGAAGGCAGGTGGACTTTCTAACAACACATGTTGCTATGTGCTAATGAATGTACAGAAAGTGTTCTTGTCTGACAGTTTGTTCTTGTTTCCGTCTTCTCCAGCTGTCCTGTTGTGGGCTGTGGAAACACCGACGTGACCGAGTCCGACCTCGTTCTGGACCAGATCATGAGGAGAAAGATCCAGAGCCTCAAGAGACTAAACAAGACTTAGTCTTCTGCACCTACATTAGACTTGTTCATAATAAACCGTTGTTTGTTTAAAGGCAGAAGATGCTGCTGGTTTGTGCATCTTCTGCAGTTTTCTACCTGAGGAACATGTTTCTAGACTTTCATGAGTTTTGACATGTTTGTATTTTCACTAAAGCTGGTTATTGATTGTAAATAAAAGCTTTAAGTGGCTGACATCTGATTTATTGACAGCTGTTTGAGGTATTTTTCTGTAGTGATGCAGTAAGTGATCAGAACCGCCAGAGGGCAGTGTTTCCACATCACAACAAATGAGACCAGTATCATCAGGTAGAAACCACCTCTGCTTCCTGGTTCCTTTTTACATAAACCAACACATTTATTTAATACCATGGTTCTGATTGTTCATAGGACTCTTGATTCCAGGAACAACAGAAGCTTGAAGCAGGATTCATGAATGAGCCATACACTGCTCTGTGGGAAGCTTTTAGCTGTTCTACAGACAATCGGCTGTGTTGAGAGGATGATCATTTAAAATCCTTACATCAGAAGTTTCTAAAAAAACAAAAAAACAATCTGATTAGCTTTTCCATACAAAGAGGGCATCACATGGCATTGAGGGGATTTCCACAATGGTGAAATTAAAAGGCAATAAATGGTTTGATTCATTCTCCTTTATTTTGTAAAGCTGCTTAATTTATTGTATTTAAATTAGACTGATAATAATCATGCTTTAAACGCTACTTGATCTGTAGGTGTAATGACAGGACGGGGTGCTGAAAGTGCGTGTCCGCCATTTCCAGAGGTTTTTTTCCTCAGCTGTGCCAACGAGGGCCTTGGCCACCATAGATTCAGCCGCCCCATTTGTTTGAGGAAATACTGTATAAACCAGTGGTTCCCAACCCTGGTCCTTCAGGAAGAAGACTATCCTGCATGTTCTAGTTGAGTCCCTGCTTTGACGCCTGATTTGAGAGAGGGAGGGTGATTAACAGAGCTTGAAGTAATTAGATCGCTGTGTTGGAGCAGGGAAACTACAACATGAAGGATGGTGTTCCTCGAGGACCAGGGTCAGGACCCACTGCTTTAAATATATAAAAGCAATATAAGAACTAGAAAGTAAAATGTCCTCAAATGATTGGGGCAGCTGGTTCACACACATTTATATATATGTATGGTGGTGGCCATCTTGTATTTTGACCTGGCAACCCAATTTCTAGTAGTGACCTTTTTCATGCCTAGATGTAGTCGCACCAAAATGGAAGTCGGTGGCTCTGTTATTTTGAAGTTACTGTACCGAGCTCACAACATGCATGGGTTGTCGAACAAGCATTGGTCAATATTACCACTTCCCTCTTTTCGCTCCATGATGGGGGACGATGAAGGACCTCTTCATTCTGGCTTGTATTTGTAGGTGGAGCTGCAGCTTTCCAAGGCAGCAACGTTGTGAATGCTGTTAGGTTTTATTTAGCTGAAGAGAGAGCGAGAGATGAAGCCCTCGCCCCAACCAAGGCAGCCAGAGCATAAGGAGCGACATCATCTGTTACATCAAGACACATTGAAAGCAGAAAGTCCTCCTGGAGGGTCAGCTCCAAGACGTGAGTGGCCTGTTGGCATCGTTCACACACGAGGAACGATCAGACATGTTGGCAATAAGCCGCACTAGCCCAAGTCAGTCTGTCACACAGTTTTTAACACGGTGGAAGGATTTAAAAAGGTTAAAAATAGTCTTTGGGAGGAAATGTTACAGGAACCTTCAAAATCTGAGAGTTAGGAATAAATATTTCATTTGAGGATGACAGTGTGAACGTGTTATCAATAAAAAGGCTGTTTTACCGTAGCCAACCGGTTGTAGTAAAGAGAAAATGACAACATTTCAGTCAGTTTTACAAATATTCAAGCCAGAGGCGGTCCTAGCCTATTTGGCGCCCTGTGCGAGCAACCCCAATAATAATAATAATAAGATTCAATTTACCTGCATTCTGGTGTATTTTAATGGGTTGTTCAACATCTAGTTTTACCTACATATATAAACTATTCAATAAGTATTTAGAGTTAATGGCAGAACAAGAAGTAGCCTGAGACAAACATGTAGCATTAACACATTATGAACATTATTCAAGAATTGTTTCTATAAGAACATTATCAAATATTTTATATGAACAGTAAGATACTAGCAATAACAGCATTGTGAGAGGTGGACAGTTGAACATGGAGGCCTCCACCTCTGTTTAATGATGGACGGTTTCTTTTCACAAAGATGGCCTCCTTTACTCCTCTCTCAAACCATCATTCCTCTCCATCAAGGAGGAAAGATGACTGAGTTTGTCACAGCTCCTCAGACTGAAGAAGTCTTTTTGATACAAAGAAGAATCTGTCCAGAGGACTACATTTACTGAGCCTGCATCAGAACAATAATCTGTAAAGCTTTAGTACATTTTATATGGAAAACACATTTTGACTTAACCAATTAATATATTTTCAATGGTAAAATATTCAGGCTTATTTCATATTACTTTCACACTATTCCCTTTCATTGCTTTATGTATTATCTTACTTTTAATGATAACAATATAATAATAATAATAATAAGTCACATTTGTCATCTGTGTATGTTCCCATACTTGACAGACGAAATTGGTCTTCTGCATTTAACCCAACCACCACCAGGTGGTGCAGTGAGCAGCGTAGTCGCGCTCGGGGAGCTGGGAAAATAGATGTGCACTCATAGACACCCCAAGATGGTGCACCGTGGCCAGGGTTCAAACCTGGGTCCTTCGGATAACAAGTCCGATTCTCTGCCACTACACCATGTCACTACTGTTGTTTAGAAAGTGTTTACTGTATATTGGAACTAATGCTTGTTTGTTCACACACAGTTAGAACAGCTCAGCTGTTCCTTCATACTGACAGGAACAATCCCCTCATCACTCTCTGCTCCTGACACTAAATCACATTTAAAAAATAGTCATAACTGCACAAATCTCCCCTTTTTACAAATACTTATGATCAATTCAGGCCAATTTCATTACATTTCAGGACACTTTTCATATAGAGCAGGTCTTCATCCAGACTCATATAATATTATTTAAATTATTTAACAGTATGTTATGTCACAATGCTACACACCACAAAATTCATTGACTTGATAATTAACTTGAACGGTGTTTTGCAGCAAAATTCAACAGCATGTCTTACCTGTTTGATCTCTCATTAACAAACTGCAGCTGTTTGAGTGAAAAATGTGTCAATGTTTGCACATTTAGCTGTGTCTGTCTCCAGAGCCTCTCTCTTTTTAATCTTTCTCTTCACTCTTCCTCTCTTCCATCTTTCCACTGACCGCACGTAGTGTCACCTCCGTAAAATCGAAACTGAAAGTGGAGGGGGGCGGACGACCTGGGTTGAGGAAATGCACCCAGCAGCTGCTGCGGTGTTTAAACTGAGGACATGTGAATAAATTAAGGATGGAGCGGCCCAGGAGCAGCACGGTAGTGTTCTGTGTTATGTTGTTAAAAACAAAAGTTGTAAGATTTAAATAAATTTAAAAAACGAGGAGTGAGGTCTCCTCTTATGCCGCCCCCTGCTGGATGGCGCCCTGTGCGGTCGCACTGTTCGCACATGCCACGGACCGCTTCTGATTCAAGCTAAGATTCATGATGAATTTCCTGAGAATCATTTAAAAATTACAACTCAAACTGGCATAAAAGGTGGCGGGTGATATGCATTCCTTCAAGGAATGCTAGGTTGTGATTTTTCATTGTTACAATGACAATTAATGTCCTTTACAGCAAATCAGACTGATGGTCAGTGTGGAATAAAACGGGAATAATGGATAAGACCTAAACAGGCCAGTAGAATCTATTTGTTTTATTAGAGTCAGCTCCTTGACGAATTAGTCCAGTTGGCTTGTACAGTGCTGCCAAATCTTGCGATAGAAACAAGCGACTCGCTCTTTGAAAACAAGCCCAACTGGCAACCCACCATTGTGTAAACAAAGGCCGTTTTTAAACAGTATAAACATACATTTATTTTATGGCATTCATATAACCAGCAAAATTATGCTAAACACTTTGAAGAACATATCCACTCTAAAAAATAAAAATAAATTTTGCATATTTATACAGCTGGTTTAACAGACAATCATAAAAGGATGCGTGCAAATTTAAAAACAAGCCCAAAGTCTCTTATAATATGCTGACTTGGCAACTATGATGACCAAGTGAAACGCCACTTATCTGCAGGAGCTGCCCCCCTGGCCCCCTCCCATCAGCACTGAGGGCTGAGCCCCCCTAAAGGTCAGAGTCTAGAATCGCCCCTGCTGATCATGGAGACAGAACTCCACAGACAGTTTTCAGTCTCTGGGTCTGTGTGGTGGACAAATGTGTACTGTCTCTTTAAATGAACTCCTCCTCGCGCTCGTCCTGAGTTTCCTCCAACAGTTTCAGAAGAGAGCACAGGGCAACAAGTCCACTGCGGGGTGGTCTCACCTGGACCAGGTGAGGACGGGGGACTAGGAGGACCCGGAACCACTGAGCTCAGGATCGTGTGGTGACAGAGAAGTCACGTGCTGAAGTGAAAAGTGAGCCAGCAGGTGAGGCAGGTCGCACCTGTTGAGCCCGACTGGGAAGTGTTCATGTCCGTGAACGCACCGTGACAGGTGTCCCGCAGGTGATCCTCTGGAGGACATGGATTACTGGCGCGCTCGGGTCCTGGTGGATTAAGAGGCGCGCGCAGGTGGACCTGGTCCTCATGGGGAACCAGGTGGACCGGCTGACCCGGGTCAGTTACTCCGGAGTTCCGACGTCGGAGCCGCACGGCAGCTTGGACCCGGACGACGCCGCGCGCATCGGGGTCTCCTACATCTTCTCCTCCGACCAGGACCAGGACCTGGACCAGGACGAGCCGGACCAGGACCTCCCAGCCCCGGAGCAGCAGGTCGTGGACCAGGAGGAGAAGCCCTTCGACCCGCACGACGAGCCGGAGTGCGTCATCTACTACCGGGACGAGTGCGTGTACGAGAGGCGCGCGCGCGCCGCGACCCTGTCCCCGGAGAGCCTCCTGGCCCGGTCCAGACCGGGAGACCTGCTGGAGTTCGTGGCCGCGGGCCAGTACCCGCACTGGGCCGTGTACGTGGGGGACTTCCAGGTGGTGCACCTGCACCGGGCCGAGGTGAGGAACAACTTCCTGACGGAGGTGAGTCAGAACCGCAGGGGCCGCATCGTCAACGAGCTGTACCGGTACCAGCGCGCGCTGCCGCCGCACGTGGTGGTGCGCACCGCGCTGGAGCAGGTGGGCACCGCGGGGGGGCAACACCACCTGCCCTGGAGGAACTCCGAGAGCTTCGCCGCCTGGTGCCGCTTCGGCAGGAGGGAGTTCAAGATCGGGGGCGAGCTCCGGATCGGCAAGCAGCCGTACAAGTTGAAACTGGTGTTCTCCGAGAAGAAGAGCCACGTGCTGCAGTTCCAGTGTCTGGAGGACGTGGTCCTGGAGAAGAGGAGGAACGACCAGATCGGCAAGCAGCCGTACAAGTTAAAACTGGTGTTCTCCGAGAAGAAGAGCCACGTCCTGGAGTTCCAGTGTCTGGAGGACGTGGTCCTGGAGAAGAGGAGGAACGACCAGATCGGAAGACGCGCAGTGATGCAGGAGCTGGAGCACCACCTGAACTCCACACAGGAGGAGGAGGCTCGCTTTGAGGACTGAAGGTGGAGGAGTCCAGTCCAGGAGGTTTATCTACTGATATGCAATTCTGAAATGTGGGTCTGCAATCAACATCAACACTATAGTCTGCGTATTTTACTTAACGGATATAAAATGTGGGTCTGCACTCAACGTCAACACTTTGGTCTGCATACTTTACTTAACGGATATAAAATGTGGGTCTGCACTCAACATCAACACTATAGTCTACGTATTTTACTTAACGGATATAAAATGTGGGTCTGCACTCAACATCAACACTATAGTCTACGTATTTTACTTAACGGATATAAAATGTGGGTCTGCACTCAACATCAACACTATAGTCTGCGTATTTTACTTAACGGATATAAAATGTGGGTCTGCACTCAACATCAACACTATAGTCTACGTATTTTACTTAACGGATATAAAATGTGGGTCTGCACTCAACGTCAACACTATAGTCTACGTATTTTACTTAACGGATATAAAATGTGGGTCTGCACTCAACGTCAACACTATAGTCTGCGTATTTTACTTAACAGATATAAAATGTGGGTCTGCACTCAACGTCAACACTTTGGTCTGCATACTTTACTTAACGGATATAAAATGTGGGTCTGCACTCAACGTCAACACTTTGGTCTGCATACTTTACTTAACGGATATAAAATGTGGTTCTGCACTCAACGTCAACACTTTAGTCTGCATACTTTACTTAACGGATATAAAATGTGGGTCTGCACTCAACGTCAACACTATAGTCTACGTATTTTACTCAACGGATATAAAATGTGGGTCTGCACTCAACGTCAACACTTTGGTCTGCATACTTTACTTAACGGATATAAAATGTGGGTCTGCACTCAACGTCAACACTTTGGTCTGCATACTTTACTTAACGGATATAAAATGTGGGTCTACACTCAACGTCAACACTTTGGTCTGCATACTTTACTTAACGGATATAAAATGTGGGTCTGCATACTTTACTTAACGGATATAAAATGTGGGTCTGCACTCAACGTCAACACTATAGTCTACGTATTTTACTCAACGGATATAAAATGTGGGTCTGCACTCAACATCAACACTATAGTCTGCGTATTTTACTCAAAGGATATAAAATGTGGGTCTGCACTCAACGTCAACACTATAGTCTACGCATTTTACTCAACGGATATGAAATGTGGTTCTGCACTCAACATCAACACTTTGGTCTGCGTATTTTACTTAACATATATAAAATGTGGTTCTGCACTCAACGTCAACACTTTGGTCTGCATACTTTACTTAACGGATATAAAATGTGGGTCTGCACTCAACGTCAACACTATAGTCTACGTATTTTACTCAACGGATATAAAATGTGGTTCTGCACTCAACGTCAACACTTTGGTCTGCGTGCATTCCTCAACGGATATGAAATGTGGGTCTGCACTCAATGTCAACACTAGTCTGCGTATTTTACTCAACAGATATGAAATGTGGTTCTGCACTCAACATCAACACTTTGGTCTGCGTATTTTACTTAACATATATAAAATGTGGTTCTGCACTCAACGTCAAGACTTTGGTCTGCATACTTTACTTAACGGATATAAAATGTGGGTCTGCACTCAACGTCAACACTATCTGCGTATTTTACTTAACATATATAAAATGTGGTTCTGCACTCAACATCAACACTTTGGTCTGCGTGCATTCCTCAACGGATATGAAATGGGTAGGGAATGAACACCCAAGGTCATATTATGACCGAATATTCCGTGCCTATTTCGGGGACAGATGCGAACCTGAAATGGAGGAGGAGGTAGGGTTTAAGTATATTTTCAGCCAAAACCTCTGCCCTGACATAAGAGAGAAAGTACATGTCAGCGCAAACTATAAACGGAGGTCCATCGAAGACATAAGAGAGTGCGCGATAGATGTTTTTACAGGTCGCACACCAAACAAAACACCCTTTGAAGTGTGTCCTGGTGAAAAGGTCAAATACCAAACGCTAGACCTTGAAGGAGCAAGAGCGCCAGCTCACTCTTTTAAGGAAGCCGAGAATAAGCAAAATTTCCAACCTGACAGACCGCAAAATGAAGGTGT